>APFE030613863.1:13367-27189 GCA_000404065.3 Pinus taeda
ATTAAAAAATAAATAAATGAATGTGGGTTGACGGGTTGCCACCCCTGCCAACTATATATTATATATGGAATAATGTTTTGAGGCACTGACAGGATTTGAACCCGCTTGGCCTGTCAGCCGACATGTCCACGGGTGGCGCCAAAAATAAAAATGGCCACTATTAATACATGCCACCAATGTTAAAATGCGCCAATAGTTGTGACGGGGGAGGCGCCAACAGTTGTGACAGGGGAGGCCAGGGGGCTTGACCTTGGGACCTCTGCCCAACCATTTTTAACCCCCACCATGGCGCCAATACATGTTCTTTGAAAGCTCCGCCCACCAAATGCTATATACACCCATTTTTACCATTCAACTTATAGAGAGGAGGAAATGCACAACCAAACAATGACGGAACCTTGATGGCACATTTTTCAAGACAAAATCTTTCTGGGAATATTAGTTTTTGCAGAATGCTGAGGAATCTTTGAGATTCCCTTGGAGGCTGATTTTTGACAAAGGAAAGAGTATCTCAATTTTATATTCATTTTTCTCATTTTTCCACAAGGAATATGATGGTTTAATCAGTTTCATCATCTGAGCAACATATCTTCAGTCAACTTGCAGAGATGAATCTTTGTGGAATCATGAAGAATCTAAGAGATTCCTTTGGGGCAAAATTTTCACAGTGACAGAATAATGCCAACTTTATACTCAAACGAACCAAAATTTTGCCAAGATTTTGATGGAGTGATCGATTTTTGGATCTGAGCAGCAGATATTCAGTCAAATTGCAAAGAGGAATCTTTGTGGAATAATGAGGAATCTAAAAGATTCCCTAAGGGCCGAATTTTGAAAATTTTAGAACAAGGCTGACTTTATACTCAAATTACTCAGTTTTTTGTAAGGAGCTCAGTGGTGAAGTCAGATTTATCATATGAGCAACATAATTCTAGTCAACCAGTGAGAAGGAATCTTTGAGATTCTCGAGGGTCCAAATTTTGACAGTGTTAGAAAGGGGTCGAGTTTACAATCATTTGACACGATATCACATTGCGAATTCAATGGTGCAATGCATTTCTTCAACAGAGCTATGCATTTTCAGACAATACCCGGAAGTTGAGGTATATGATGCAGTGATGCCATGTCTTTCTTTTGATTCACTAAGATGATGATTTTGATGTTGAGATCTTTGTTTACCATTCTGTTGGAGGATACTTGTATGCCACTTAATGTGAGAATTTGATATCTTGTCATGCTAAAGGAGGGCCCATATGAGTGAGAATTCCTATAGGAGAACACCTCGTGGGGAGAAATGGCACTCTAGTTGAGGGAGTTTATCCTTGTAATGACAAAGAATACACCATGTACTCACCATCATCTTGCGGCAATTAATTAAACGACCTCCCCACTTTGACATCGGGCTCGAAGACGCAACCCACACTAGGTGAAATCCGTTATCAAGTTGTGTGAGCTATTTGATTTGATGTTTTCCTTTATGTTTCCTCTTCTTTAAAGTATGCACATGTGGTTTTCCATATTATTTCACATGCAATTCTGCTAACATCACAGAATTAGACCTTGGTTAATTCTGGTAGCTAAGAGAATCTAGATCAAGTTAGGTACCAGAGCGGTCTTCTTGCTGATGCAAATTGCGAGTGTGAATGATAACCAGAGATTGGACGTGCAACAAGAAAGGAAAATGGAGGGTGATAGATATCTTTACGAGGCCTTCTACAAGATGGCCAGCTGGGGAGATATAATGTATGTAGATTATGAGGAGAAAATGGAAATATAGGAATAGGAAAAAGAAAGAGAAGGGGATGATGCTTCATCTACCTCCTCGAGTGAACATTCTTCTTCTTCATCATCTTCTCATCATTCAAACTAGGAGATCAATAAGAGTCTTCAAGAAGAGAATGCTGAATTTAGGAGACTTCTACAATATGAAAAAGAGGAGAAGCAAAGATTGCAACTTCAGATATGAGTCACAGAAGAGGCCTTGGAAGAGTTGAAATGCAAGGAAGTCTTAACAGATGCATCATCACCTGCTTCAAAATCGACAATTGAGGTAAAGAGTGTTGATCATTCTTCAGTTTCATTTGAATCACATGACGTTATTTATTTTGAAAGTCTTGAGGTACCTATTTCAGGAAATGCCTTGAGACTCCTTACCAAGATGGGATACACTGAAGGAGAGTACTTGAAGGTAGAAAAAAATTCCAAGGCATTGTCGAAGCCATTAGGGAAAGAGGATGATTGGAACACATCACAATCCTCCCATGACAATGCACATTGGAGAGGAAGAGCTAAGGCAAGCTCTCATTTCCAGAATCACACCAAAGACAACCAAGAGAGGTATAAAAAGTTTATCTATTCTAAAGTTTTTTGATTATAAGCATATTGTTAATGATGAGTAGAAATCATGGCGTAGAAAACCATGTAGTTTTTGTGGCTTGCATAACCACGTGGTTGGTGAGTGTTGGAAGAGAATGGCAACAAGAAAGAGGACGAGACATGAAATACTTTCTTCACATCAGGGAAGGAAGAAGGTTAAGTAGGTTTGAAGGAAGAACACTTTTTGCAATCATTGCAACATAGGTGGACATAAAATAGCCACATGTTTGAGGCTCCATCCAGAGCAACGTCTCAAGGATAAAGCACTTGTGCAGGAACTAGTTGGAAAGACTGTTCAACATGTGAATCTTCCACAGGGAGATGAACCATTCACGTTGATGAGCTAGAGATGGTTTTGCTAGATATAGAAGATTGTCATGGCTACATTTTTTAGATCATGTGTTGCGATATAATTGTAGAAGTGATGATGTGTTTTCCATTGCTTATTAAAGCAACGATGATGTTTTTGGCATTTTGTTGATAACTAGGGTATTGGTTTATATTATGATGTACAATTGACCAAAGAGTGTGCGTTATAAACTCTTGGTAAGTATGGGAATGCTTCGGTCATGATTGGTGATGTAATTGAATGTGCAGTTTTCAAAGATTGTACTACAAGTTTGCAGAGGATGCATGTGTCAGTTCATCGCTTATGGCTCCAAAGAACAAGGGTGAAGAAGAAGGAAGTGTGGCATGTCAGGACACTTGTTGTGTAGACAATGTAACACAATAGATGCAGATTATGTTCATGCTTTTGGACGACCAAAATCTTCTTAGTGGCGAGGAATGATCAAGGTCACTCCATAAATGCTCAAAAATCAAAGAGGGCTCAGGAAAGGCTAAAAAATAAAAGTTCTTGGATTGAAATAAAACTAGCCTAATATCTAAGAGCTCTTCGCAATGTTTCCAACCTTGCAAACGAAACCTCAATTTGAGTTCGAATATAAAAGTTATGGGCAGTCAAAGTTTTGGTCAAAGTAGGACAGTGAGTAAATTTGGCACGCGCCAACTAAATTTGAAGGTCCACTAAAATTGGGGGTTCGACTAAATTTGGCTGCCACTAACCAGACAAAAATTTGGCACTTGTAGGTGACAAATTCAGGCGGCAGGAACGAGCAAATTTGTCGCCTCTTTAATTTGTCTGGTAAACCTAAAAATCCGGTATTTTTTTTTGTCCAATTTGTTTTTTTTAATTAAAAAAAGGGCCAGTTGACCAGCGGTCAAATCCGGCCAACCGAGCCCCAACGATATTATATTATATATATTAAAAAAATAAGCAAATGTGGGTTGATTTGTTGGGATGATGATTTTGATGTTGGGATCCTTGTTTACCATTCTGTTGGGGGATGCTTATATGCACTTCATGTGAGAATTTGATCTCTTGTCATGCTAAAGGAGGGCCCATATGAGTGAGAATTCCTATAGGATAACGTCTTGTGGAGAGACATGCCACTCTAGTTTAAGGAGTTTATCCTTGTAATGAGAAAGAATACACCATGTACTCACCATCATCTTGAAGCAATTAATGAAGCAGTCTCCCCACTTTGACATTGGGTCTGGAGACGTAATCCACACTGGGTGAAATCTGTTATCAAGTTGTGTGTGTTTTTTGATTTGATGGTTTCCTTTATGTTTCCTCTTCTTTAAAGTATACACATGTGGTTTTCCATATTCTTTCACATGAAAGTCTGCTAACATCAGATAAGTAAAAGACCTTGGTTAATTCTGGTAGTTGAGAGAATCCAGATCAAGTTAGGTATCAATGCGGTCATCTTTCTGATGCAAATTGCTAGTGTGAATGATAACCAAAGATTGAAAGTGCAACAAGAAAGGAAAATGGAGGGTGACACAGATCTCTACAAGGCCTTGTACTAGATGGCCAACATGATAGATATAACATATGCAAATTATGAGGAGAAAATGGGAAGAGAGGAACAAGAGAAAGAAAGAGAAGAGGACGATGCTCCATCTACCTCCTCGAGTGAAAAATCTTCTTATTCATCATCTTCTCATCATTCAAACGAGGATATCAATCAGAGCCTTCAAGCATAGAATTGTGAATTGAGGAGAATTCTACAAGAACAAAAAGAGGAGAAGTAGAGATTGCATCTTCATCTACGAGTCACGAAAGAGGCCTTGGAAGAGTTGAAGCAGAATGAAGGCTTAGCGAAGCCATCATCACCTGCTTTAGTATCGACAACTGAGGTAAGCAATGTTGATCGTTCTTCAATTTCATTTTCACATGATGCTATTTCTGTTGGAAGCCTTGAGGTACCCATTACAGGAACTGACCTGAGACTCCTTACCAAGATGGGTTACACTGAAGGAGAGTGCTCAAAGGTAGTAGAAGATTTCAAGGCATTGTCGTAACCGTCGGGGAAATAGGATGATTAGAACACATCAAAATTCTCTCATGACAGTGCACATTGCAGAAGAAGAGCTAAGGCAAGCTCTCATTGCCAGGATCACACCAAAGACAACCAAGAGAGTTATAAAAAGTCTCAGTATTCTAAAGTTCATTTTGATTACAAACATATTATTAATGATGAGTAGAAATCACGACATATAAAACCATGTAGTTTTTGTGGCTTTGCATAATCACGTGTTTGCTGAGAAATGGAAGAGAATGGAAGAAAGAAAGAGGACGAGACATGAAAGGAATTCTCCACATCAGGGAAGGAAGAAGGTTAAGCAGGTTTAGAGGAAGAATAATTTTGCCAATCATTGCAATAGAGGTGGACATCAAAGAGCCACATGTTGGAGGCTCCATCTAGTGCAACTTCTCAAGGAGAAAGCGCCCATGCAGGAACCAATTGGAAAGTCTGTTCAACAGGATAATCTGCCACAGGGAGATGACCCATTCATTTTGATGAGTGAGAGATGGTTTTACTATATATAGTAGCTTGTCATGGATGCATTTTGTAAATCACGTGTTGTAATATAATTGTAGAAATGATAATGGGTTTTTCATCACTTATTAAAAGCAATGATGATGTATTTCGCCTTTTGTTGATTGTTGGGTTATTGATTTCTATTATGATGTACAATTAACCAAAGAGTATGTGTTATAAACTCGTGGAAAGTATGGGGATGATTGGGTCATTCTTGGTCATGTAATTGAACTTGTAGTTTGCAAGGATTGTACTACAGGTTTGGAGAGGATGCAGTTGTAAGTTCATCACTTATGGCTCCGAAGAACAAGGGTGAAGGAGAAGGAAGTGCGGCTTGCCAGGACACTTGTTGTGCATATAATGTAATGCAGTAGATGCAAATTATGTTCATGTTTTTGGAGGAAAAAAATATCCTTAGTGGGGAGGAATGATCTAGGTGGCTCTAGAAATGCTCAGAAGTCAAAGAGGGCTTAGGAAATCGAAGTTCTTAGATTGTAATGAAACCAAGGTTAAATCAAATATCTCTTTGCAAGTTTTCAAGTGGTACAAATGACACCTTAATCCGAGTTCGTATGTGAAAGTTATGACCAGTCAAAGTTTTGGTCAAACTAGGCCCCTCATTAAATTTGGCAGAGCGCCAGTTAAATTTGGAGGTACACTAAAATTGGGGTCCAACTAAACTTGGGGGAAGTCGCTAAATTTGGCGGCCACTAACCAAGCAACAATTTGGGACTTATCGGCTTGGGATTCTGGTGGCTGAAACATGTGAATTTATCTAGTAAACCCAAAAGTACGGTCAGTTTTTTTTTGTTTTTATAACAAAAAAAATATATTAAAAAAGGGTCGGTTGACCTTGCGGTCAAAAAATTCCAACCGAGCCCTAATGATATTATATTATATATATTAAAAAAAACAAACGAATGTGGGTTGGTGGTTCGCCACCCCTGCCAACCATATATTATATAAGGAATGATGTTTGGAGGGGCCAACGAGATTTGAACCTACACGGCTTGCCGGCCGACCCACCCAGGAGTGGCCCCAAAAATAAAATGGCCACTATTAATACATGTCCTCAATGTTAAAATGCGCTAATAGTTGTGACTGGGAGGCCAACAGGTTTGACCCCGAGACCTTCGCCCAACTATTTTTAACCCCCATCATGGCGCCATCACATGAGCTTTGAAAGCTCCACCCACGAAATCCTATATAAACCCATTTTTACCATTCGATTTGTAGAGAGGAGGGAGTGCGGAACAAAACAATAGTGGATCACTGATGACACATTTTTCGAGACATAATATTTCTGGGAATATTCTTTTTTGCAAAATGTTGAGGAATCTTTGAGATTCCCTTGGAGGTAATTTTTGACAGAGGAAGGAGTATGCCAACTTTATAGTCATTGTTCTCAGTTTTATGCAAGGAATCTGATGGTGTAATTAGTTTCTTCATCTAAGCAGAAAATATTCAGTCAACTTGCAGAGAGGAATCTTCGTGGAATTGTGAAGAATCTAAAAGATTCCCTTGGGGCCAAATTTTCACAGTGATAGAATCATGCAACTTTATACTCAAATGAACTAGAATTTCACTTGGAGTTTGATGGCATGATCTACTTTCTGATTTGAGAAGCATATCTTCAGTAAGCTTGCAGAGATGAATCTTTGTGGAATCATGAGGAATCTAAAAGATTCCCTAAGGGCCGAATTTTGATAGTGTCAGAACTAGGCCGACTTTATACTCAAATTACTCAGCTTTTCGCAAGGAGCATAGTCGTGAAGTCAGATTTGTCATATGAGTAGCAAAATTCCAGTCAACCAACGAGAAGGAATCTTTTAGATTCTCGAGGGTCCAGAATATGATGGTGTTAGAAATGGGTCGAGTTTACAGTCATTTGACATGATTTCGTGCCATGAATTCAACAGTGCAGTCCATTTCTTTAGCAAAACTGTGCATTTTCAGGGCATTCCCGGAAGTGGAGGTATATGATGCAGTGATGCCATGTATTTCTTTTGATTCGTTGAGATGATGATTTTGATGTTCAGATCCTTGTTTACCATTCTATTGGAGGATACTTGTATGCCACTTCTTATGAGAATTTGATATCTTATCATGCTAAAGGAGGGTCCATATGAGTGATAATTCTTCTAGGAGAATGTCTCGTGGAAAGACATGACACTCTAGTTGAGGGTGTTTATCCTGGTAATGACAATGAATACACCATGTACTTACCATCATCTTGCAACAATTAATGAAGCGACCACCCTACTTTGACACCGGTCCTAGAGACGTAACCCACACTGATGAAATCTATTATTAAGTTATGTGTGTTCTTTGATTTGATGGTTTCCTTTAAGTTTCATCTTCTTTAAAGTATGAACATGTGTTTTTCCATATTCTTTCACATGAAATTCTGCTAACATCATAGAAGTAAAAGGTCTTGGTTAATTTCGGTAGCTGAGAGAATCTGGATCAAGTTAGGTATCAGAGTGTTCTTCTTGCTCATACAAATTGCAAGTATGAATGGTAACCAGAGACTGAACGTGCCACAAGAAAGGAAAATGGAGGGTGACAGAGATCTCTACGAGGCCTTCTACAAGATGTCCAACATGGTAGATATAATGTATGCATATTATGAGGAGAAAATGGAAAGAGAGGAACAAGAGAGAGAGAGAGAGGAGGAGGATGGTGCTCCATCTACCTCCTCGAGTGAACATTTTTTTCTTCATATTCTCATCATTCAAATGAGGAGATCAATCAAAGCCTTCAAGAATAAAATGTTGAATTGAGGAGACTTCTACAATAAGAAAAATAGGAGAAGCAAAGATTGCAACTTCAATTACGAGTCATGGAAGAGGCCTTGGAAGAGTTGAAGCACAACGAAGGCTTATCGAAGCCATCATCACCTGCTTCAGAATTGACAGCTGAGGTAAACACTGTTTATCATTCTTTAGTTTCATTTTCACATGATGTTATTTTTGTTGGAAGCCTTGAGGTACCCGTTTCAGGAAACAACCTGAGACTCCTTACCAAGATGCGATACACTGAAGGAGAGTGCTCAAAGGTAGTAGAAGATTCTAAGGCACTATCGAAGCCATCGGGGAAAGAGGATGATTGAAACACATCATAATACTCCCATGACAATACCTATCGCAGAGGAATAGCTAAGGCAAGCTCTCATTGCTAGGATCGCACCAAAGACATCCAAGAAAGGCATAAAAAGTCTTAGTATTCTAAAGTTATTTTGATTACAAGGATATTATTAATGACGAGCATAAATCATGGAATAGAAAACCATGTATTTTTTGTGGCTTGCATAACAACGTGGTTACAAATTGCTGGAAGAGAATGGAAACAAGAAAGACGATGAGATGTGAAAGGCCTTCTCCACATCTGGGAAAGAATAAGGTTAAGTAGGTCTAGAGGAAGAAGAATTTTTGCGATCATTGCAATAAAGGTGGACATAAAATAACCACATGTTGGAGGCTCCATCTAGAGCAGTGTCTCAAGGACAAAGTGCCCGTGCAGGAACCAGTTGGAAAGGTTGTTCAACAAGCAAATCCGCCACAGGGGATGACCTATTTACTTTGATGAATGAGAGATGGTTTTAGTAGATATAGTAGTCTGTCATGGCTACATTTTGTAAATCATGTGTTGCAATATAATCGTAGAAGTGATGATTTGTTTTCCATTACTTATTAAAGCAATGAAGATGTTTTTGGCCTTTTGTTGATAAATGGGGTATTGGTTTCTATTATGATGTACACTTGAACAAAGAGTGCGTGTTATAAACTCTTGGCAAGTATGGGGATGATTGGGTTATGATTGGTAATGTAATTGAACGTGTAGTTTGCAAGGATTGTACTACAGGTTCGTAAAAGATGTAGCTGTCGGTTCATCACTAATGGCTCCAAAGAATAAGGGTGAAAGAGAAGGAAGTGCAGCCTGTGAGGACACTTGTTGTACAGACAATGTAACACAACAGATGCATATTCTGTTCATGCTTTTTTACGAAAAAAGCTCCTCAGTGGGGAGGAATGATCTAGGCGGCTCGAGAAATGCTCGAAGTCAAAGAGGGATTAGGAAAGGATAAAATATAAAAGTTATTGGATTGCAATGAAACTATGGTTAGATTGAAGAGCTCGTCACAAATGTTCAATGGCACAAACGACACCTCAATCCGAGTTCGTATGTGAAAGTTATGGCTAGTCAAATTTTTGGTCAAACTAGGCCCATGACTAAATTTGGAGGTCCGCTAAAATTGGGGGTCCGAATCAATTTGGCAGAAGCTGCTAAATTTTGTAGCCACTAACCAAACAACAATTTGGCACTTATCGGTGATAGATTTCGATGGCTGGAACCAACGAATTTATCGCCTCTTTAATTTGTCTGGTAAACCCAAAAATCTGGTCAATTAATTTTTATCCAATTTGTTTGTTTGTTTTTGTTTGTTTGTTTGTTTGTTTGTTTTTTTTTTTTTTGTTTTGTTTTTTGTTTTTGTTTTGTTTTGTTTGTTTGTTTGTTTTTGTTTTTGTTTTTGTTTTTGTTTGTTTGTTTTTGTTTGTTTTGTTTTTGTTTTGTGTTGTTTTGTTTTTTTGTTTGTTTGTTTGTTTGTTTGTTTTTTTTTAAAGGATGGTTGACAGGTAGTCAAATCCGACAACCGAGCCCCAACGATATTATATTATATATATTAAAAAAGACAAACAATTTTGGGTTGGCGGGATGCTATCCCCGCCAACCATATATTATATATGGAATAATGTTTGGAGGGGCCAACTAAATTTGAACCCGCCTGACCTGTCGGGACCCCCCAAAAATAAAACGATCACTATAATACATGCCTTCAACTTTAAAATGTACCAATAGTTGTGACGGGGGAGGCTCGTGGGCTTGACCCTGGGACATCTGCCCAACTATTTTTAACCCCCACCGTGGCGCCAACACATGAGCTTTGAAAGCTTCACCCACTAAATGCTATATTAACCCATTTTTACCATTCAACTTGCAGAGAGGAGGCAATGTGGAACCAAATAGAAATTGAACCCTGATGACACAATTTTTGAGATATAATATTTCTGGGATTATTCCTTTTTGTAGAAGGCTGAGGAATATTTGAGATTCCCTTGGAGGCTGATTTTTGACAGATTCAGGAGTATGTCAACTTTATACTCATTTTTCTCAGTTTTATACAAGGAATCTGATGGTGTAATCAGTTTCCACATTTGAGAAGCAAATCTTCATTCAATTTATAGAGAGTAATCTTTGTGGAATCACGAGGATCTAAAAGATTACCTTGGGGCAACATTTTCATAGTGATAGAATCATGTAAAACTTATACACAAACAAACCCAAATTTCACTAGGAATCTAATGGCGTGATTGGTTTTCAGATATGAGTAGTAGATCTTCAGTCAACTTGTAGAGAGGAAACTTTGTGGAATCATGAGGAATCTAAGAGATTCTCAAAGAGCTGAATTTTGACAATTTTAGAACCATGCCGACTTTTTACTCAAATTACTCAGTTTTTCAAAAGGTGCACAGTGGTGAATTCATATTTTTCATTTGAGCAACAAAATTCTAGTCAACCAACTAGAAGGAATCTTTGAGATTCCCGAGGTTCCAAATTTTGATGGTGTCATATAGGGATCGATTTTATAGTCATTTGACACAATTTCGTGCCACAATGCAGTCTATTTCTTTAGCATAGCTGTGCATTTTCAGGACATCCTCGAAAGTGGAGGTATATGATGCAATGATTCTATGTCTTTCTTTTGATTCGCTGAGATGATGATTTTGATGTTGAGAGCCTTGTTTAGCATTCTGTTGGATGATGCTTGTATGCCACTTCATGTGAGAATTTGATATCTTGTCATGCTAAAGGAGGCTTCATATGAGTGAGAATTCCTATAGGAGAGCATGTCGTGGAGAGACATGCCACTCTAGTTGAGGGAGTTTATCCTTGTAATGAAAAAGAATACACCATGTACTCACCATCATCTTGCAGCAATTAATGAAGCGACCTCCCCACTTTGACACTGGGCCTAGAGAAGTAACCCGCACTAGGTGAAATTCCTTATCAAGTTGTGTGTGTTCTTTGATTTGATGGTTTCCTTTATGTTTCCTCTTGTTTAAAGTATGCACATGTGGTTTTCCATATTCCTTCACATGCAAATTTGCTAACATCATAGAAGTAAAAGATCTTGGTTAGTTCCGGTAGTTGAGAGAATCCATATCACTCAAGCTGTAAAAAAAATCTAATAAAATAAAACAAATAAGAAGTTAACAAAAATAAGAAGAGCTTAACTTTAAAAAATAAATTTAAAAACTAATAAAAATATAACTAGCCTAGTCCATCTTAACTTCGGATCTACCAAGCACCGAGAGGGATGAAATCCCTTTTCACTATAAAAGAGGTTTGCATATCAAGATATTTGATCCCTCTCAGCGCTTGGTAGATCTGAGTTGAGATGAATCTAGGTTGGTTTAATTTAACCCTTTAAATAGACTACATTCCACATGAATACCATGGGTCAATACCATAGATTCTCAATACTAACGGTCAATACTATGGGCCATTTTTATTTTTATATTTTTTTATTTGTATAGGTTATTTTTATTTTATATTAACTGAGATAAAATGTTACAATATATATATATATATATAATAATAATATATATATAATAATATATATAATAAATATATTATATATATATATAATATATATATATATATATATATCATATAATAATTTGACTTAGTCAAAATGTTTAACATTACATTACAACATCTCTGCCATATTGGGTTGGATATCACCACCCAACCTACAATGTATTCGAACATGGCTACAATTCTGGTGCATTTGGCATTCCATCACAAATGACATCAATCATGTTGCTCCAATTACTTCCTAAATTATCCAGATGAAAAAAATGCCCAAATTTAAAATTAAAACTTAACTCTTGATGGTAATATGACCAGTGATAGACTTGTTTATCTCAAACAAAATTTAATGCAAAACCAAGAATTATGAATGTAATGTGGATGATGAATGTACTCAGTCAAAAATGTCTAGTTCTCTGTCTCACGCCAGGTCCGCTACTGTAACATGCACTTGACAACTCATATATATTTTTTTTTTCACAAGGACCATAATCCGTTTATAATTTAATTTCTTTCTTATTGTAATAGTATAGTTAGGTTAATAATTAATCCTAACTTGGGTATTAATAAAAATTTCCATTTAATATTTTACCAATAGGCTTATTACACAACCATATGCCTATGAATGCATCACTTTTCTTTGTGGGCATTGATTTTATAGTTTTACTCCAATGCGTATGGTAACTCTGTGCTGGTGTTAATTGGAATTGCAATGGTAAGAAGCTCGGGCTATTAATTTAATTACTACATTGTAGAAATTTTGAATAATTTAACACATATTCAACAGAGATTATCCTGATCATGTACTATTGCGGAAAACATACACAATACATAAGCTCCTCTACGTTGATCATCAATATAGCAGCATCAATAACAATAAAACATCAAGAGCATTCACACATTAACACAGTATGTATCCCGGGAAAGCATCTCGCTAAAAACCCCAACTATCTGTATATTAATGATTGAGTCATGTAACATTACACAGCATAATACTTCTCACAAGTATCTCCACCTCTGTTACACACACTACAGCTCAGATCTGAATCAATCACTGGCTCAAATCTCCTTCGCTGCTTGCCTGCCTCCGCTGCTCAATACCTGCTCAAGAACTGATGATAATTTCAAGGCAACCACGTATTTCCTTGGCTAAATCACGTGAGCACAAGCTACAATGTGGGAAAATACGTGAGCAAACTCATTGACATACTCAATCCCTTGATTGTGCAAGATCTGATGCACAACTATAGTCACAACTGATAGCAATCTGATTCTCTAACACCTGTCCCTGCTGAACTGAACATGCACTGACATGCAACTGAGTTAACAGATGTATTCATTAGTTGTATTATGAGTTAATAACTTGTGAATTAATTAATAACTAATTCACCCAACTCATCTCTAGTCTATTTGCCAGTTAGACTAAATACAACCAGTTTAACAAAGCTAAACTGAACACAACTCCATCAACTGCACCTCCAGTCCACTAAACTCAACTCACTTGAGTTCTAACTGAAGTCCTGCATCCAAATATTAGTCATCCCATAAGTAACCATGTATTTCCTTCTGGGATCTGCATGTACCACATCCGTAGCTCATCCTAAAGTGCTCCAAGAGAATAAGACAAAGTTTATAGTCTAAATATTATTATGAGCTAATAATATTTGACTGTTCTATATTTAGACTGAGCAGTCACTCCGCTGTGGTCTAAAATAGAAGTCCATCTATTTTTTCCAACTTGATCAATCATCCATAAACAGCAACCTGCAATCCATAGACATGATCCATATGTCTAAAAATAGACATAGTCTAAAAATAGACTTGCGCCAAAAATAGCCTGCGGGCCCACTTAGTGAAGGCGACTCTTTTCACTAAGCTCCATCCTCTTGTTGCAATCTCAA
>APFE030613863.1:40986-52360 GCA_000404065.3 Pinus taeda
TGGAGTTTTCCACTAGCTCAAGTCCAACTCAAGAAATACTCCTCAGGTAGCGTCCTGCCTCACCTTCCCAACATCCTGTTCAGGTTTATTCTTCTTTCATAGGCGTCTGCAACTTTTTTCCTTACTTTTGCTAACCCCCTTTATTTCCCATTGAGATGTTTTTATCTCGAGGGAAATGAGAGAAGATAACTGTATCTAACTATATGGAAGTTGAAAATTCCTTTAGGTATTTCCCATGAGTTCCAAAACTCATCACAATTTTCTATTAAACCAAAAGAATTAACAAGCTTTAAAACATTAAAATTCCACTAAGCATTTCACTAAGCACATAGGCTTTTAGGTTAGTAGTAAAAGTAAATGGTTGTAAATAAACAAATATCTACAACAATGAGGGGTGTTATAGTTGCAAATGATGTATGTGAGTGAATGGTGTGAAAATAAGAATATAATTAATTGTCAAATTATATTTGAAGGTTGAGTACAATCCTTAGTTACATCTCATGTTCCACATCCACAAATATTACTCCCACGCAACCCTCTTCCCATGTGAATTATAGAGTTTCTCTAGTTTTAGGATGCATTAATACTTTCTGATATACTAATCCATTTACCTATTTCCACTAGACAAATGATCTACACTTTCTTTCTTTGATTATTATTATTTCGAGTTATTACTAAATAAACATTGAATTTATCTTTTAGTGAGTAAATACAATTTTAGTTTTAGTTAATTTGTCTTTTAGTTGGCTGATAGTTAATGACTTGGATAGTTAACTTATTCTTTAGTGACTTATAATTAGCTTAGCCACTGCATGCATCCTATCATAATTAATATAATAACTTAGTGACTCTTATTGAATGATAGTGGATAGTTAATAACTCAAATAGTTAACTTATATTCTAGTGTTTATCGTGCCAACCAACCCATAGTGTACTTGAGCATGGCAACTGTTCTGGTGCATTTGGCATTCAATCGTAGATGATGCCACTCCAGTTACTTCTTTACGTGTGCAGATGATGCCTTTCCACTCACTTTACCATGTTAGACATGGTCCACTAACTGACCAATCATAACAAGCCATGTTGCTTATTTCTCCCCTAGGTATATGTTATTCCTAAGAACACCGAAAACAATTTTGTCCTTACTCTATCAATTCATGGAAAAACTGAATCTTTAACAAGAGTTTTTTTTTCATCATCCTATTATTATTATACATGCCACATGCATGGTGTTACATATTCAATTTTTTCTTTGACTGGGTATTACTTTGTTTTTTTTTTTGTTTTTTTAAATTGCAGCTTCTCTATAATTTAACTTTATAAGTTGCATTTGTCAATGCTAGACTAAATAAATATGCAAGTGAACAAATAAATATAGTAGAGATGCGATGGTAAAGACCTAATATAATGAAAACATATAATTCCAAGAAGTCATAAAAATATAAAATTAAAAAACATAAATCTTAAGATGAAAAGGAAAAGAAATAATATTTTACTAATTGAAACATTTTTTTGTTGTAAGCAAACGTATTTACATTATATTAACAAGTTTTTTTTTTACATAGTTTACATCCATGAGTGCATTCTCTGCCTCTGTGGGAGGAAACAAAAAATGAGAACTGAAAGGCCCTGTCCCAAGAAGGATAAACCAGAGCTCAAAAGTCTTACATTCAAACTGAAAGTTATAAAAAAACATGAGCCTAAGATCTAGCATTTCATCCATTTTCATTGATGACCAAAACTAGTGAGGTGCCAAAAACCATCAACGAGTCTCGAGGCTCTGCGCCACATATTTGCTAGCAAAAAAAATGAACATTGTTGTGAGCATGTCGTTGAGCTAGATCAGATTGAGAGAATCAACTTGAGAATCGTCTTGAGGCCGAAGTGCTAAATTTTTCAACATTAGAACTACATGGTCACCATGCTGGAGCCACACACAACTTGGGCTCTACCTTGGGATTTCACATTGCCATAATCTACGGGAGGTTCCTCTAGGATGTAACAACCGAAGGGACTCAAGCAAGGAGGGGAGGAGGGATGTGCATTGACCATCGAAGGGATGGAAGTGTGGGAGGGAGGGGTATGGGCGATGGGAGTGCAGGTGAAAGGCGAAGATGAGGAGCCAACATGAGGGGAGTACGAGGGAGAGGGAGCAGGTAAAAATGAGGATGGAATGTTCAACAAAAATTCGATACAAAGGTCTCTAGCCAAGCATTTGAGTGAAGAGAAGGAATGGCTCTAGTGGGATGAGAGCTAAACTATCCTGCCAAAGGCTTCTAGTCTCTCTTGGGCTCTCTCCTTGAGCTAGCGAGCGAGGAGGTTCTAGAGAGCCCAAAGTGTCAAATGACCTCTGCGAATCTCTGTCTCCTCCATGGAAAGAACCTCTCTCCTGATTGACTTTGGGATGCCATAATCAAATATAACTGAAATGGTGGGTTCGTTAAAGGTGGTGGGGAGACACCCATGACTTATGTCTCTGCTAGGGTGTCTACCTCTTCCCCTAACATGATTCATCATTGGGTGGTAGTAAGGTAGGGTAGCAGAGACGAAGCCGAAGGGGACAAAGCGAATTCTGGAGGGAGTAATGAGGGAGAATGATGCTTGGAGAAGAGAATGTCCATGAACTTTGTCAATTTATTACAAGAGTGCACGAGTAGGGGAGTCTAGTATGGGGATTGCAAGTGCCAATGAGGAGGATTACAATCCATGAATGCCACTTCGTGAGGGAGATGTGCCTGGCGGTGGCCGCTAAGTGTGAGCCATGGGAGTCATGCTAGTGGTGGAAGAATGACGCTTGGTGAGGGAGAATGATGCTTGGTGGGAGTCATGCCAGTGAGGGAGAATGCTGCCTAGAGAAGAGAATGTCCTTGGACTTTGTCGATTTATTACAAAAGTGCACGAGTAGGGGAGTTTGGCATGGGGACTGCAGGTGCCAACGAGGAGGATTAAATCCATGAATGCCACTTCGTGAGGGAGACGTGCCCGATGGTGGCTCTGAGAATGAGTTAGGGGAGTCTTGTCTGTGGTCTCATGAGCACACATATTTGAGGCTACTAATTGAAACATTAAAGTAATAATAAGAATAAAAAGAAGAAAATATTAAAAAATGAAAAAAATAATAATAAAATAAAAAGAAAACAATAACAAAATCAATGAAATTTAAGAAGATAAAAAATACTTTAAGACATAATGGAAAAAAAAAATATAATATTAAATTTCAAAGAGACGTTAAAAATATAAAACTAAACAATAGAAAAATATAAGAAAAAAAAGAAATAATATTTATTATGAGAACTTTAAATATATAAAAACTAAAAAAATATAAAATATAAATATAAATAGAAGAATACTAACAAGAAACAAAATGAAAATAAGATTAAACAGTAATACATAAATCAATGCAGTAATAATTAAAATAATTATTAAATATTATCTTAATTTTATTTTTACCTGATTAGGGATAAAATGAATAAATATAATTGTGTTATTAATTTTTCAATTAAAAAAAAAATTAATAACCAAAAAAAAAGAAAATATTAAAAATGAAAAAATATATAAAACTAAGAATATCATAAATAAAAATGAAAAGAAAATAAACTAACAATTGTCCCTAAAGGTGCAAAGGTACATCGAAGGAATGCAACATTTGGAAGATTATCTAGCCACAA
This sequence comes from Pinus taeda, assembly GCA_000404065.3. Lineage (NCBI taxonomy): Eukaryota > Viridiplantae > Streptophyta > Pinopsida > Pinales > Pinaceae > Pinus > Pinus taeda. The sequence continues at coordinate 44,655 of APFE030613863.1, forward strand.
ACAATTTTTCATTGAGAAAATTTGCCATTGGGCAGAAGGAGATTGGGACCCTGGCAATGGAGGTGTTGTTGGTTGCACTATATTCGATGTGACCAATTTTATTGCTGCCAAATATCCATCCTCTAAAGCTAGGACGTTTGTGTTTTCATTACCAAATCGACATTTTTTTGCTGGTTTCAGAAACATTGGTATGGCTATGACTGTTATGTATTTGATGGATATGACTGTACATATGGCTATGACTATTATGTATTTGATGGATGTGACTATTCATGAGAGGCATCATCTTGTAAGAGGGGTTCATTAATGTCCACGCTGGAATTTGTGATGTTGTGAGTGTTGGATCCATTGTCGTAATCATTGTTCGCCTTCCCCCATAGTAAGGTATAAAGTCCAACCATGATCAAAATTGTTCGCAACAAACTACACACCAAACATAAAAAATTGTGATGATCAAAATCACATTTAATCACACCAAGGAATTAAATAAATTGGTAAGATATGGGTTGATGACCTTCCAAGGTGAGTGTGAATCATGAAATGTTCCATGATTGCAACCAATACTGTTGTTGCAGGGTGAAACATTGCAACAAAGACGATCCTATTACACATGAAATACATATGTACAAAGAAGGAAAAATAAGAATATAATATCCCATGCACCAATATCAACACATATTTTCAAAACCAGATACTAGGTTCTCAACTGGTTTTACCACAAAAAACTACATAATGTGAAGAAATGGATGTCTGAAGATATGTTTCAGCAATAGAAAAACGAGAGTGTCATAGTGTAAAGAATGGTGAGAAGATGAATGTCCCAATGTAGCTTCCAAGCAGAGGCATTTGGATCAAAACATAAATCCAACAAAATGGATTGTACTATTACTTGTAGCAATATGAGTGTTGTTACTGATACTTTAGCTAGATATGGATTGCACTGTTCCTTGTAGCAACATGAGTGCTGTTAATGATACTTGAGTTGGATATTTACTCACAACTGAAACTCGTAATTAAAACAATATAAAGTTTGCACATGTCTTATATTTCCAGGTGGTATGAAAAATTATGGTTTTCCTATCAATGAGGGGGGGATGAGATTAGACCTGAAAAGTGATCCAGATAGATAAAAATAGAGATCTCTCAGACAACATTAAGGCCCCCAACATCCATGTGTTAAGTTTATTCCCATGAAGGATTGTGAGGAGTACAGGGCCTTGGTATAAGGTCATAATCATTGCACCACCCACACCAAGAATCATGCCTACAACTTTTGCTCGACCATACTTACTTCTCACATAAAGTTTCTCCATTATGAACCATTGGCCACACTAGATAAAACAATTTAAGTATAGCATAGAAAGTAACAAGAATCCTCATTCTTAATTTTTTATAGTCTGGAGTTTTGGGAGGTCTCCAAAAACTATTTTTAAGAGGCCACGACTGCAGTATTTTTACCAATATGGAAATCTCATATAGCCAAACATGTTTAAAATATTCAATCCAAAGCATGGTGATACATATTACTTGTAGTCTGAATTTTGATTTAGACAAAATGAGAAGGTACCTCTCATGAATTGAGTTGTAAGTACAAGTACCCAGATTCTGTGGTCAACACAAATGTGACAACATGAAGGGCATTTCCTGCTAGGAGGAACAAATGGTTTTCTTATCTATTTCTAACACCTTGGTGCATCATTTCCTATTCAAAAAGAAAAGTGCAAGTGAAATGTAATAACCTGCATACATTCATTACAATTTGAGAGGATGAAAAGTCTAAATTGTATCATGGTTAATGGATTGTAGAAAGGAAACTTGTGCATAAGCACATGAACTACTAATCAAGGGAATCCTTGAACGAACAACTGACATCAATCAAGAATTCATTTGATTTTAAATTTGAGAAAGAAATTCAATAGTCTGGGCATGTTCAAATTCTGAAAAAGCTAAAGTACATTAAGCCATAAACAAGATGATATCCAAACTTCTATTAGCCCCAAGCGATCAGCTCCTAAACCCTTAGCCTATAATAGTACCACCAAAAACACTTTCACTACTTACACAGCCAAAAAAATATTTCACAAATTATGATTGGCTAGATTAAGTTGTGGTCATTTCATGATGTCACTTATATATCAATCTCATATTTTCACCACTCTTTCACACCTAAACGTTAAATATGGTGATTTCAACAGTCTTTAGAAGTCACGTTACCTATCATATAAATGCTAGAAATGATTTTCTAGCCATCGTAATAAAACAAAAATTTCACAGCTTTAACTTCCAAGAAAGGTCTATATGTGTTCCACACAAACCTATGATATTGTGATGCAATATCCCGAATCTAGTTGTGAATGAAAACTAAAACTGCTACAAATTTGCAAAATCAAAAACTCTATTGACGATATAGAAAGTCAATTCTACCCCTCAATTTTGATGAAACATCTTCTGACATGGACCCAACTTATTTTCTACCTCCAGATACTAAAGAAATAACTAATATATGGCTGGAACGAGATTCTATCAAAATCAACTGTACAAGAAGATGAGAGAGGAAAATCTAGCCTCACTAAAAAGAAAAAAGGTGATCTGTAGTTTGGGTGGGGATGGGGGAATCCATGAACACTCCATGTGTTTAATAGTGCATTGAATCTAAACGATGTAGTATGTAAATTAATTATGAACACTAGCACAATGTCACAAACCAATCTAAAACCAAACTTGATATCCACCTCAAGGGTGAAAAGCTCAAGGATACATCTCCCAAGTCCACTCGTGGCAAATGCATAAAATATTGGAATTTGAGATAAGCAACCTCAAGATGCATATCATACCAGGGTTTAGACAGATCTTTGCTAGTATATATAAGACTGATAGTAGCATGCACAATGAAAAATACTGTGGAAATGTTAACCTTTATGAAGTGTTTACATTTTATAAAATTATTTTTTACAAAAAGAAAACAATGTAAAAATTGCAACCAAAACATGAATCACGCCTAAATTTGAGTACAAACATGGTTACATGTTTCTTAGCCCAAACATCACTACATATTTCTTAGCACAAATAATAAAGGATACATCCTAATTTATTTTCCATGGTCTCCATGCTTGCTCCTTTCAAGTACAGTTAGATCAACAATACAAACTCAAATACTAACTTTAGATTTCTAAGCCAAAAAATTACAGAGATATGAAACGAAAATAATTATAGAAGACCCAATTCAAATTGCTGCGAATATTAAAAACCCATCAATCAATGGCTTACAATAGGTATTCTTTTAGCTAAAAAAGGAGACCCATCAATCAATGGCTTACAATAGGTATTCTTCTAGCTAAAAAAGGAGGCCCATCAATCAATGGCTTACAATAGGTATTCTTCTAGCTAAAAAAGGAGACCCATCAATCAATGGCTTATAATAGGTATTCTTATAGCTAAAAAAGGAGGTGGGTGATTCATCAATAGTAAATTTCCAAGCCCAAATAAGATACAAAATTACAAATATGAAAAATATTATCACATAAGATCTAATTCCAATTCCTGTGAATATGTAAAGCCTGGCATCAATCCATGGCTTCAAACGAGCATTCTTCTAACTAAAACAATAGGGGGCATCTCGTCAACTGCAAATTCCAATGAAAAATATTAAACAGATATGAAGAGAATAATTTCCTAAGACCTAATTCAAATTCCTGTCAATATGCAACAACTACCAATCCATTGTTTCAAATGGGTATTTTCCTGGCTTAAAAAACAAGTGGATGGTGCATCAATTGAAAATTTCCAAAATATTTATATAGATATGAAGATAATATTAACCAAAGACCCTATTCAAAATCTTTTGTATATGAAACAACCATCACTCCATGGATTCAAATGGGTATTCTTCTAGCTAAAGCAGGTGGGTGACTTATCAACTCTAAATGTAATACCCCTCCCTTGTGTGTAAAACTTTGCAAATCTGAGTTGAGAAAAACTAGGTCTGATGTGTAACAAGAAAATTAAATACTTTATGAAGTAAATAAAATAATTAATCACTTGGAAAATTGAGACACCAAGAGATGAGATTCTTGCCAAATCCCATTGGTGAATGGGAAGGGATAATTATTTCATGATAAATATTCTAGATTCAATTCTAGATAAGATAGATGGATTGGAGATAAATATCCATCGAGAAAAAAAATAAAAGCTTCGCGGTAGAGAAAGGCAAGATTTTAAGAGGAACAGCCTCGTGGGAGAGAAAGGCAAGATTTTATGGGGAAAAACTAGGCAAATGGATAAAAAAGATCCATAAAAGCGGGACGCCGCTAATGGAAACCATATCACGAAAGAGGGTATTATATACCCATTGTAGAGATCAACAGGGGGAAGTTAATCCATGGCAAGAACTCTCAGCTCAAGGGTGAACTGGAAGAGTCAGTTCTAGGTTGGGTGGTGGTGCTCATTTTTCTAAGTGGCGATCTCTCTTCTAATCTAGTAGGATTCACTTGCATGGGATATACTGTATGTTTACTCCTTAGTTTTTTGTGGTGGAAGTGTTCAACTCATATGTATAGATCGTTTTGTTATCTTTATTTATGAGCATGATGGAATTATTATGCATGTGGCTCCATTGTATTGAAGTGTAGAGTTAGTGAAGGAACATAGTACGCCTCTAACCTTATGTGATATCTATGTTTTAAGTTGTCAAATATCTATGCACGAGACATTGATGCATGAAAAACAATTATGGCATAACGCTTCAAATTATATAGTGTATGGTTTAGGTTATCTATGCCATGCATTATGCGTCACAGGAATTGCATCCAATGAGGCTAGTTTAGCTATTGATGCATATTGCATAAGAGGTAGGTCAGTAGCACTTTTGACTATGCCTGTAGGATTATGATCATGATTCATGGCCATGATAGCTACAATAGAATCAAGATAATGTTCTATCAATGCTTGTGTGGAGTCATTAAATAATTTTATTGGTTGCATGCCATGATTAATTCCTTTCTCCAAATTGTAAATTATGCTTAAGGGTTGATCAGATATATAAGTCTTATAGATAAATCTAAACGTCCACAACATGGATATAGTAAAGCATAGAAGGAGTATGCAGTATCGTGCCTAGGGAGTATGGTTCATTACTTTTGATGTTGTTCAATTGTTAGGAATATGAGTATATTTTCATGAATAATAATTGTTCATTTAATGACATAATAATTAAACTTGTGATGACGGTTGAATCTTAACTTTAACCGAAGAAAATTTAAAGATTGAGAGCCTAGTAGCTAATTCACAGATTAGGCTCAGGGGGTAAGTTACAAATGGTATTAGAGATTAAGTTCAAACATTTCAGCCTATGGGCCAAGCCACTTATGTAAGGTATGAAAGGTTTTGGTTATAAATTTTTTTGTAAAAAAAATAACCCAAAAGCCATAAAGGATTGAACTTAAATCTTAAAATAAATTGGAGGACTCTGAAGCATGCGAATATCATAGTGATTACTCACAATCAAAGCAAATGAGGATTTCTTAAGGTTGAATCTAAATATTTAAAATGTTCTAATTAAGGGAATGTGGAAGTAATAACATATATATGTTGATCCACTCTATATAAAATATTATTATATCAAATCATTTAAAGCTGATGGTCGAAAAATCGCTGGTTTCTATGCATTTGAAAAAGAGCGGTCCTTATACGATGAGGGTTTTAATTGTTGATTTTGTGACATTATTTGTGATGCTAAGATGCTAAGGCTCTTTCCCAATTTTTCAAGTGAAGAATTTGGTTTCGTAAGTTTCCAAGATTTCTTGTGCCAAATATGGAGTACATTCTAACACAGTAGACAAGGGACAAAATGATTAACCGCAAACTATTTCGCTCTGTCTTAAGGTGAAAGATTGAATTGAAGAAGATCAATTTTACCTGTCTCTTGAATAATCCTTTTGTATAAAGCAACGACAACAAAAATGGGAATTGATACAAAGAGCATTAAGATTCCTATTGGGTCAGTTACATTATTTAAGCAATTACCATCATAAACCATTTTAGGGGATGCACGTGATAAATTATTGATGTCCACAGGAGCTTAAGATGATACATAATAAAATAGTAGGGTCCTCCAGTTGTCATTTGCAATCATGTAAATTCTAGCTCCAACATGCTATTAAAGATGGGCTTATGAAACAATATTTGGTAAGATGTATTATTGTTTAGCATTGAGGAACGTTTGTATGGCTGTGCTTTTATATATTAAGAATGTCATTGGTGTATAACTTTATCATTTTCAATGCCTTGAACTACAATTGAAAATGTGTCATTCACAAGAGATGTTAATAAGGTTGCATTGTCAAGTCGCATCTGTGCAAGAGGTTCCAAAGCTTGCCATCACCTAAAGCGAACTGACTGCTTAACATGATTCTATTATCCTAATGAGTGGAAGCTACATTCTGTTGAAAATAATACTGAGAGGGGGGGTGAATCAGTATTATCTAGTTCTTTTACCAAATCTTCCTTATTTACACTTTGAATTATTTTTGCATATCAGTACCATAAAATAATGAGCATGAACAAGAAAAACAGACAGTCACATCAAAGAACACCAGATATAAGGTGGAAACCCAATGTGGGTGAAAACCACCTGCTGCAATATGTCTCTATCTTCTTTCAAGTTAGAAACTCCTTTTGCAATGGTCTTGTACTGGTGCAGTCCTTTACCAGTACGCAGGCTGCAACCTGCAGAGAGCTACAACTCTCTCTCGTTTTCCAGTCTCTCCTGGAAGGGAGCTACAACCCCTACTTCTTTTCTTTCAAGGACCACTTTTCATAAATTTTCAAACTGGATCCATAAACATCAAATGATCATCAAGTACCAGTAAGTCACCCAGATAACCAGATCAACAATAACAGAACTGAACCCAGAATACCTTATCAACAGAAAAATTCAGTCAACAGAAGATCTTAAGATAGATACGCAGTTTTCCTTTCACTGGCCTGCGTATACATGCAGAAAGCCTTCTATTGCACCGCGTGCCTACGCACTTCTTCTTCAATCGCGCTGCATACTGTCGCTGCAAGTACGCACCCAGATACACTATCGCGCCGCTTACTTCACTGAAGCCACGCACCCAAAGACACAATCGCGCCGCGTACTTTTTCTGTGCGTACGCACCTGAACCTCCGTCGTCTGCGTACCCACGCATTGCGCCTTCGTCGCCTCTGCGCACCCACGCACTTATCCTTCTTCTGATCTGCGTGCCCATGCACTCGCACCGTTAATCACCTGCGTACCTCTGATTAGGGCCAAAATACAGTCAGATGCTCAGATCTGATCTTGCGCTCGAGAGATCACCCTTCACAGATTAGCTTTCCACTTCACTTTCATATAGATCGAGCTTTTGAAACAATAACCCAATATTTCAGATCTTAAGATATTCAACCCAAAAGCATACCCAAGCCAAATGATCTCCTTTGCTTTATATAGGCAAGCTCTTCCTCAAATCATGGACGAATACCACGGGCCAAAACCATAGGATCAAAAACTGTGGGACTAATACCATGAACCAACCATGAAAGTGCATGAACTTTTCTCCAAATGAAATAAACTTTTCTCTGCATAAAATTCCGTGAACTTTTCTCTACATGAAATAAACTTTTCTTTGCATAAAATTCCGTGAACTTTTCTCTACATGAAGTAAACGTTTCTCTGCATAAAATTC
>APFE030613864.1:0-42918 GCA_000404065.3 Pinus taeda
TTTAACTATTTTATATTTAACTATTTAACTATATATTTTATATTTTTGGCCAGAATCTAGTAATTTCTCCTTTCTGAAATATGTTTTTTAACTATTTAGCTATTCTATATTTAATTATATATTTTATATATTTGGCCGGAATCCAGTGATTTGTCATTTCTAGAACAAATATTTTAACTATTCAACTATTTTATATTTTATATTCAGCTATTTTTTTTTGGTGGTTTTTAGGAGCATGGCTATTAATATCAAATGGGACCACATTTTTAATTTTTATTTTTTCACTAATATTAAGATTTACATTGCATTAATAACTTTTTTGATATTCTAATTCATATGGGTAAGGTAATTAAATAATGTTAATAAAATATTTCACGAATACCCATATTAATAATAAAATATTTCACTGATACCCAAGTTAATAAAATATTTCACGGATATCCAAATTAAACAATTTAAAAGTATCTAAGACATGTACATCTTTTTAAATTTAAAAGATTTTGATTAGTTTACATATTATGACATGGAAATTACGTGAAAATTTCATGGGCACTTTAGGCTGAAATTTTCTCTAATCACCTCAAGATGGTGACTCTCAAGCATTCACAACCCACTCTAAAAATGACAAAGGAAGAAGAAATTTTGGAAGTTTTCAAAGGAAAGCGGTAGAAGACCAACTCCTCAAGAAAAGAAGGATATTCAATGTTTCAGTTGCCTCAAGTTTGGTCATTATAAAAACAAGTGTCCTGAAGGGAAGGAGGGATAGGAAGAGGATGGGCAAGCATCATGCCTCAACAGCAAATAGTGATGAAGATGAGCATTAACATCAGAAGAAATCCAAGAATGACACTACAAAAGCATTAGTAGTTGATGATAAGGACGAGGATATGTTTTACTAGGTTAATAAGATTGCAAATAGGTTACAGTGATTTCTACAAGTAGGCTAGGAGCAAGAGGGCATTGACAATTCCCTACAATCCTCAAAAGATAAGTACTCTATATTTGTCTTCCTTGATTGTTATTGTTTTAGTTGTTGTTAGCCTCTTGCCTTTGTTTCTTTTGTTGGGTTATAATAGTTCTTCCATGGCCTCCTAGTGAGGTTTGCAAGTACATTGTGAAGGCAACCAAGGCTTTGGCAACAAATGGAAGCATGAAAGAACTAAGCAAAGTCTGTGGCAAAAGGATTCTCCCATGATCAGTGATTTGTGTTTAAGAGGGAGAAATTGTACTAACATCACGCTTATGACCAAAAGAGGTCCTAGTTCAAAGGGAGAAAGTAGGCTAGCAAGTTTGAAGAAGGGGAGTAAGTAGGCTAGCAAGTTTGAAGAGGGTCATTGTACCAAGATCTATGGAAAGTTAGCAATGACTTCAAGATGGATTCCCAAGATCAAGCATTTGTTGACAACATAGAAAAGTGCAAAGCGAAGATTCTCCCGAGAAGAGGGAGAGGACGTTGAGAAGACATTTGCTCCAACTACAATTTGGAAACTAGGGAAGCAAGGGAGCTTCAAGATTGTTTGATCAAGTACAATCATGATGACAAATGAGCGTGGTACAAAAGGAGCAGTGAGGCTCCTATGTATTTCTATGGTCAAGTTGTTTGCTAACATTCTCACTGTTACTAGATGAAGTGAGACAAGCCTGGATTAGTTGAGAATGCAAGGAAAACAGCATTAGCAATTGATGTTGAGGACGAGGAGATTGCTAATCAACTTCATTGATTTTTGCAAGGAGGCAAGGATCAAGAGGGAATGGCAAATTCCCTACTATCCTCAACAGTTTATTTTTAAATCAAGAGATAAATACTTCATATATCTTTCTCCCGTGATCATTGTTAGTTTTCATTGGTCAACCTTTTGCCTTTGTATTTTTTGCTTGGTTATATTGTTTTTTCCATGACCTCATGAATGAGGCTTGCAGGTACATCGTGAAGGTTGCCAAAGCAATGATTCTAGCAACATCAGGAAGAACGAAGCAAAGCTTGTGACAAAAAGATTCTCCCAGTAACAGGGAGCAGCTACAACAAGACTTGCTTGCAGCTTCAGCAAAAGGACTTTCTTGCATGATAGACGGAGAAACAATAGTCGGAAGAATTTGCTTCTGTGATAGAGGGAGCGGCCAAGACTACCAAAAGAAGACCTGCTTCAGTGTCAAAGGGAGTTTGGCCTCAACGATTGAAATGAAGGATTCTAGCAAATACACCATTTCTTGGGATTGGAGATTCAAATTTAGTGAATCCATGATATGCAGGCAATTGATTCGATTCGAGAAGTACCTAGTTAATACCAGGCCAGATATTTGCTTTGCAATGAACATCCTTAACTAGTCTATGTTTGAACCAAGGCATATACAATGGCTAACAACAAAGCATGTGGCACCTATGTTGTACATTGGGATGTGGTTTCAAAGATGTGTCATGAGATGAAGTGAGTCTTTGCAGGGATATCACAAGTCATGAAGCAATGAGGCTTCAAAAGTTAGAAGGACATGGTTGGGTCACTTCATCCGAGACATGATGTAAAGAGGAGCATGAGAGCTCCAATACATATCCACAAATGAGTAGATTATGGACAAAGATGAGCTTAGTTTGATGTTGAATGTCTCGCTTGTTGGAAGGGAATGATGAGGTCTATGCAAGATTGGGTTGATCATCTCTTGAAGCTAAAAAGGACTTTGGTTGGGACATAAAAGACTTTGACCAAGAGGAGATGTATACATTCACCTTTGAAGCCAAAAGGTCTTGGCTACCAAAAGAACTTGGCTATGTCGACCGAAGGAGATAGATGTAATTCACCTTTGAAGCTAGAAGGACTTGGCTAGCTCACAAAGGACTTTGACCAGAAAGGTGAATGGTCCAAAGGCAAATTCTCTTCTGAGAAGCTAGAAGAACCTAGATGCCAAAAGGACTTGGTTAGGTCAAGACCATAGGAAATTGATACATCTGCCTAAGGAGCCATAAAGGACTTTGGCCAAAACCCCTGGATGCTTGTGTACATATGAGAGTTACATTTCCCACTCTAGGACGGAGTTATTTTATAGACATGCATCAATATGACAAGCTCATGAACTTTTCTTGCGGAAGGAGGCATTTCAGCAAGGGAAATTTGCTGCAAAGAATACCTCCCTCACTAAGAGGGAGTGTCGATTTTTGTGCAGCATCAGGAGGTATTCACTTATGCTGGCCTCTCAATTCAACCTAGGAAATTATGAAAATTAAAATTAAAATTATTATATTTTTTGGGCTTCATGTCGAAGTGTCAAGTTGGCCCCACAAATGAATGGTTGTGACTCTTGGTCAAAACCCACCCATTTGACAAATATAAATACAGAAAGAGACTCAATCATTTCGACCTCATACAACAACAACAACAAATCTTCTAAAGCAACTACAGAGAGGAGCAAATTAGAGGACGAATTGACCAAGTTTTGTTGGAAAATGTTACTAGGTTCAATCTTCATTTAATGTATTTGAGTCATCATGAAATGTACTTGTCCAAAGAATAAAGAAAAAAAAAATATTATTATGACTTATGACTTAATAAAGCATGGATTTCATGCTTGGGTCATTATGTTTTAGGTCAAAGTCCTCATTGAGGACTTCTAGGATTTATTCTGAGTCAATAAAGTCATTGTACCTTTAAAAAGACCATTTTTGGGCTTTTGAATCATGTAAAAAGGTTTAGTATTGAGTCAAATATAATTGATGTATCCTCCACAGTGAGTCAGCCTAGAAGAGATCAAGTTGGCCTAAGGACATCAATTCGACCTCCTTTGAAGCCTACAAATAGAAGCAAGTCGAATTCATTTGGAGCATCTCATCTCAAGCTAGTTCGATATCTCTAAGGAAGCCAGAGATGTGCAAAGTGGGTCTAAGAAAGCCAAAGGAAGTGTGAGTTGAGTGGAGTCTAAGGAGGAAGAAAAACTAAATTTTAGTGCCTCTCTCTCTGTTTCGTGCCCTAGTTTGGGAGATCGAAGTCTTCCAAGTTTCTCTAATGTCAAAAGTTGCTTGATGCCAAAATCTGCTACATGGTCAAAGTTGTTGGAAAAGAGGTCGAAGATCTAGAAGGTTGACTTGGTGTGGAGGGAAGGTTTGGTCTTTGTCTAGGGTGAAGAGTCTCAAAGAATACTATTGAAAGGAAGAGACTTTTGACTGGGTTTTCCCCTTGAAGGGGGTTTTGACCTGGCATAGATCCTATCTCTGTAGTCCTTTGTTTTATGTGCTCTCACTTTGGTAATTACTTGATGAACTAAAGAAAGAAGATATAAAGAAAACTTAGTAAGAAGTCAAGAACATCACAAGTAATTATCAAGTATAAGAAAATATTTCTACCTTTCTGACTTTCTGACATGGTATCAGCGCTTTGGTGAAGAAAGAAGAAAAAGGCAATCTCAAGCACTTGATCAAGGAATCATTCAGAAGGGTTATTCAAGGGAAGAAGTCTACCATCTTCAAAGACAATGTCTAACACAATCAAGGGAGAGAGAAAACTTGAAGGAGCCTCTAACTACATGTCTTGGAAAAAGAGGATTGACCTCATCCTTGAAAAGAACAAGGTTCTAGACTTGGTTAAAGGAAAAGTAAAGAAGCCTACAGAAGACTCCAGTTATGCTGACAAAGCAAAATTCATGGAACTAGAATTGGTGGCCTTGACTCTAATGGTAGAAGGAATAAAGGACAACCTTGTCCCATTCATAGCCAACATCAATCATGCTCAAGAAATGTATGAAGCCTTGTCAAAGTTATTCACTATTAAGAACATTGGTCAAGTAGCAAGTTTGAAGAATGAGCAAAGGACCACAAAGATGACTAAAGAAAACACAGTGGCCTCTTTCTGTGTGAAGATAGCAAGAATCAGGGATGATCTTTTGGCCATTGATGAAATTGTTCCAAACAAAGAACTCGTAATCACTGCTCTATTAGTTCTACCACCTTTTTGGGGTGCATTTGCTACAGGACTTAATATTTGGAAGAAAGCTCCCACTTTTGAAGAACTATGGATTGCCTGCAATCAAGAAGAATTGAGGATCTCATTAGTTGTCAATTTTGAAGATGTTTCAAATGCCTACATTACTCAACATAAAGAAAACAAATCGAAAGGAACAAAGAAGAAAGCTAACATGTCCAAGGTAGAATGTTGTCAATGCCATAAGAAGGGTCACTACAAGAGTGATTGTCCCGACAATCCAAGAAATAAGAAGAGAGAAAGAGATCATGCTAACATTGTTGAAGAAGAAAATCCAAAGAAAGTCAAACCCGAAAAATCTGACATTAGGGACTTACACTACTAAGTCCTTTGCTTTTAGTCTTAGATGTCTTATTTTGTGTTTTAAAATTTATAGGTTTTAACATGATTTTGAAAAAGACATTTTCTTTTGTTTTGATAAGATTATAGGTGTCCCTCAAGCTTTGGAGGGAGCCCCCATGTAGTATACCTAGGGGGATAGTATAGGGTACAGACAGATGTACCCAAGGGAATTATATAACAATGGGATGGGCCATAGTTAATAAATAAAGTGGTTAACCCGCATCATGTAAGGAACCACAAGTAGTTAGTAATAATGTGATAAGCCCATGGTATTAAATATATGGTATTGAGAGAACCATGGTAATGACCCATGGTATTGTACGTATGAATCCTATATAGAGGCTAGAGACTCCCCATTGAGAGAGGTCAAAGAATATTGTATGGACAAGCATATGGCTTGTGGAGTGTTCTCCTTCCTTAAGGAGTGATTGTATGGTGTTACCCTACCTTAAGGGTTTTGATATTGATAAAGTTCTGAAGTTTATATATTTCTCTCTTGTTATTTCTGGGTGTATTTTCTATTTTCAGGTCAGATCTACTACAAGTGGTATCAAAGCACTTTCTTAGGCAAAGCAGAGAGATATTTTTTTTTATTTTTTGCAGGAATTTTTTGGACAGCGAGAGTTTGCAGATCAGATCTGAAACTTCCAGTGCAAAATTTGCAAAATCTAATTGCAAATCTGGATTATTGGCAAAAAAATACCCAAATTAAACAAAAAAAAAACGGCTGAATCGAAAGTCCGAATGAGGGAGATATCATTGATTTAAAAATCAACTATATTGCAGAAATTTTTTGATGAAAATTCGAGACGGCTGATCTCCAATTAATTTTTGTAGTTTTGTGGGAAATTATGAGAAACTAATTGCATATCTGAGATCCTCTTGAAAAATTACCCAATTAAAAAAAAAAATCAGTCGAATCGGAGCCCTCGGATGAGGGAGATAACGTTGATTTAAAATCAACTCTTTTTTCAGAATTTTTTGTGATGGCAGGATGGTTGCAGCGCGAATCTGAAATTCCAGAGTGCCTAGATCGGGATTTCTATCAAATAGGAAGATGCAGAATAGCTGTTCCATTTCCGAAAATAGGTCATAATAAGGATTCTAAGCAATATTGACCAAACTATGGCCATTTTAAATTTTCGCCAAGTCACTGACTTTTTTCAAAACCCTCTTCATGGCTTCTAGCAAGAAAAAATTTACAGGGAAAGATAATAGTTCTACTATTGAAAAATTCATAGAAAGAGAAAAGTCATTATGGCCAAAACATTGGAAAGGTAGTATGGATAGGTGTGAAAGATGAAGCTGCCATATGGTGGAACTCACTTAATAGCAAGAAGTTGTCCAAACTTTCAGATGAAGAATTTGAAAAACTCCTTTTGGACAAATGGTCTCGTGCTACACAACAGGAGAATGAAACACGGAAAGGGTTATTCTCTGATGATATCACCTAATTACAGGTTCATGGATGTATTCAGAAAGAGAAGATAATTGTGTCTATCAATCCTAATAGCAAGCATAATTTTATTAATGTTCAATTCGCTAAAAGATTGCAAATCTTAGCCAAACAAATGGAGTACACACAGGTTAATAATGAATAGGTGCAAGTTTATAAAGGTTTGAAGATTTCTATGGATAAGTATGTACTACATTCTGATTTTTATGCTTTAGATATGGCTAATATGGATGTTGTTTTGGGATACCCTTGGATGGAATCTGTTGGTACTATCTTTTCTTGTGTAAATCGGCATTTTTATATTAATTCATAGAATACATAAGGTACAAAATGGTCTGCTCGCACAGGCTAAAGAGAAACTTCCTTGCCCATTTACAACGCTTATGAGCCGCTAAAACTCTATCTATCGACCCCAAGGCATACCACACAGGGTAGCACATAGAAGGGCTGGAGACTACAAAACATTGTGCCCTTTCCGGCGACTAGATAGAAAGACAAAAATAAAGCCAGAGGGACATCAGAGAAAAAAACAAGTCAAAACAAAAAATCGACCAGTAACCTTGAGATCAGAGACAAAACAAGTCATAACAGAAATAACAAATTGAAGTTGACAAGCCATTACAGCTTAAGGATGACATAATCTTTGGTAGGAGCACTCGGGTTGGCCGAAGTAGTTGAATTCCCAGGTTGAGGAGTGCACTGGGTGGTTCGTTTCCTCTGACCGGTACCTGTAACTTCCTTCGCGACCTCTCTCGCAACTGAGGGATCCTGATGAATGGTGTGCCTGAGGAGACTGATTAAAACACTCATTTTTTGTGAGAGAGTGTCTACTTGCTGAACCAGGGCACTAAGCCTAAAATCTAAAGCATCCAGTTTCGCCGTGTGCTCTGGAAAAATAAGGGAGATAGCTTGATGAGCCTGATTGATGTATTCCCCTTGCCTGTTAATCGCCTTGGCTAGCATAGTCTTCATCCTCCACATCTCAGCCTGAGTGCGCACAAATTGAGTGGCCCGAGTGGTTGCAGTTCCCGGATCTTGAATCCACTCCACCTCTTTCTCCAAATCTTGCTCCTCCAGATGCTCTTCCTCCTCAACAATAATAGCTTCAAGCTCCTCTATCTTGCGCTTTTCCTTTAGGGAGGTCCGTGTCTCATAGGAGTCCGAGTATTCTGAAGGTCTCTGTTAGCCGAGGCATTACGGCTACCCTCACGAGCCATATTGCTATGGCGGAGCATAGAAACTCTGAGACTTCTAAAATCACAATTGAAACTATGTTGCATGCCGTGGGAAAGCCAAGTGTCGCACTTCTGGTGGGAGGCCTTAATTATAGTAAATGGTAACCTTGTTTGGCCTAACGCTTCCCACTTCACCGTCGGATGAGCATATGTCCAGCCATAATAACTGTTGCTCCAATTCCCACATTTCTGTTCATGCTACGAACTCTTATTATTAACTCTACCACGCTTGAGCCAATTTGTGGATTGCCAAGTGTCTCCCTTTATGATTTAATGCCGGCACTACCCATATTTTTTGTTCGAAATGCTCATTGGTACTAGCACTATGTCCTTGTGAATTAATTCCCACTTCTTCTCTTGTACTTCCTGGGTCTGCCACCCACTTCTCTTGTTGTCCCTTTGATTGGGTGTCTTCATTCACCTATTAAGGGGAAATTCTTCGTACCCCTACGCCATTCCTTTCGTTAAATTATGTCTTGCCTCAAAAGAAGAGTGCCCCTGTTCCGAAGTTCAGTGCATGTGACCTCAAGCCAACAGGTGTCCAAGTAGGCTGAGGGATTATCAATTCCGTAATTTGCCAAATAATCTGCCACTACATTCGCCTTTCTTCTCACTGCATGTAAGATTAACCCGTCCAGGCATGATAGGTGATCCGCGATAAGTTCTGTGACCTTGCCAAACCTCCAATGCTTTGTAACCTTACTTGGTTTAGCTCATGTATACATTCTTCTTGCTGCCGTGATCTACAGTTGAGAATCCCCTTCCACCACGGTGGTTCCAGCTTTCAGTCGTCTGAGAATTCTCAATCCTTGCTCAAGCGCTACAAATCCCATTTCGTTATTAGTTCCTTCACCCAGCGATTGACTATAACCATGTTGAATTTCACCTTTGTTGTCCCTGAGAACACTGCCAATGCCTGCAGGTCCCGGATTTCCCCTAGAGACCCCGTCAAAGTTGAGTTTGAGGAAGCCTGTCGGTGGAGGAATCCAGGTATTCATGTTGGTACTTTGTTGCTATCGATGATTTGATGAAAACGTGATGGTTCCCATGTCAATATCAAAAGCTTTCAGAATCTGTAAGTCCGAGATTGAAATGTTCTTGTCCTGTTCCACTTTCCCTTTGGAGAGAACTATTTGTTTGATGTTTTGTAGAATTGTATCTTTTGTAAAGTTTATGCCTCTTGTTTCATTTAGGAATACTCGCCTATTTCTTTCTTTCCAAATCGTCCATGCTATAAACCCTAGGATAGGTTTCCAGATTGTATTAACCAATTGGGTACATCCATATTGTATTAGTGTGGAAAAAGTCTGGAAAAAATCAAGATTAAATCCCCAAAAATGCAATTTTTTTGGCTGGCCGATTTTTTCCCAGTTGAAAAAGTCGGTATTAAATCGAGACTTTTTCCAAAAAATCATGAATGAGGTAGTTTCTTTGAGGATTTTTTAGTTTTTTTTGACAAAATGAGGATTTTTTTGAAAAAATCGGGATTTAAAAAATGAATATTTTTTTTTTTTTTTATTTTGTCGAATTTGTGCCAACTTTTTCAAAAAACTCCCGACTTTAATGACTTTTTCAATTTCTGGACCCTTGCCGATTTAATCTCGACTTCGACTTTTTCCACATTGATATCATATTCTTTGTCCCTTTTCATGTTTACAAACATAAATATAAAAAGCCATGCAGAAAATGCAACTTTCAAAACGCCAACATTTTGACCATTCTTACATTCTTATATTTTAGTTTCAAAATGAGGGAACCAAACTATTTTTGCAAAAATCATAATCGATAAACAAAAATCTTCCCTTCATACGAATGCATTCATACGGTGAACCACAAGGCTAGTGGAAAGGATTAATCTTATGCTGGACTTTCTTGAGAAAGTTGTATACTTTGACTGTACAAAACTCAATTACAACATCCAGTGCAACGGTGAGTGCTTGAGGAGGTCCACTTGGAACTGGTCCCATGAAAATTCCTTGACTGCAAACTTGCACTAGTTACATGTTGAAATATGATACATATATACCAATATCTCTGGTGGGCTTCTCCCTTGGTGCCTTGGTTTGTCTCGATGTCTACAGGTCAGTTGATGTCATGGAATGGATACAATAGAAGCTTGGAAATTAGGAATTCAGCCTACTTATTCCCAAATGAGAATACTTCTCTCTTTTTTTTAAATAAAATTGAGAGCAACAAAAAGCTCATAAAAACCCCAATTTTACCAAATCCAAAATCTTTTAGAAACATGAATTTAACACATCTTTCGATAGTCCTCCCAACTATTCCAAAAATTTTAATTTGTTGAGGAAATTGGCCTGCAATATCTTTACTATTTTCCCCTGGCAGGATCTAGCTACAACATGGACTATTGCCTCACAAAAGATATGAAGGAAGCCTTGAAAGGACAACCATCAATGATACTCATGCAAAATGTTGATAGATATTGATCTATAACTTAAAAGTCATCTTGATATCCCAATAAGCCTTGAATTTTTATTAAAAGGATAGCTAAGGGAGATGGATCAAATAGGTTGAAAGTATTCAAGTTTCCTAATGATTGATGTGACTTGAAATTAGTAAGACAGTTTCTTTGATATACGAGTTGCCTTGAAGTTGTTGAGATCTAAGTCAATAATGCCAATCTTGTATGATCAAACAAGGGTTCTTATCTAAGAATATGTCACCTCTATGGAAATATCATGCCAAGTACATAGAAGATGTCTCGCATTATGTACCATTACCTATATGACAAAGAAGCATGGTAATCTGAGCCCTAAAGTTCCTTCCTAAAGTAAAGAAGGTCATTTGCAGTGAGTTATTCAACTGTTGGGAAACCCGATTATCTAATCTGAAGAAGATTCTTGTTAGAGCAGAATATATCCTGGATACATTTGCTTTTAGTGTCATGAACTGATAGGACATTTTGATGATTTAAATTTAAATCATGCTCAAAAGCTTATGGTTTTTTAGGAGGTCGAGTTACTTGATTTGAAAGAATCAAGGAGGCATGAAGATTCTATGGTCCTGAACATTTTATGGAAAGAAAAATTGCTATTGGTGTTAAAAGCTACACTTGTTGCTACTGTTACGAAAAGTCTAAAATAAACTCTCAATGTTACAAAAGCTACTGAAGAGTGTTTGAAACTTCTGAGCTTACAAGGAAGAAGAGGTTGAGTTCCTCTTCAAGATTGGAGACCGAAATCATTTAGAATTGTAAAAGGTATAAAATGGATTTTTGAAAACCTAGGGTTTAGAAGGCTGGAAGTCTTAGATGTGAAAACCCTAGGGGTTTGTGAATAAAACCATAGAGATAGACCTAGATTGATGAGGACATGCTTGATAAAGAAGAAACCCTAGCTCATGCAAGGAAGGGATGACATGATAAGGACAAGATTAATAAATTTGCAAGATGGATGCAAGAAGGCAAAGAACAAGAGCGAGCTAACAAATTCCCCTCTATCCTCAAAAGTTAAGTATCTTATATCTCTCTTCCTTGATTATTGTGTGATTGTTTTACTATTAGGTAGCCTCTTGTCCTTGTTTCTCTTTGTCGGGTTATAAAATTGTTCTTCCATGATCTCCTAGTGAGGATTACAGGTACGTAGTGAAGGCTTCCAGGACTCTAGCAACAGATGGAAGTAGTCAAAGAACAAAGCAAAGCTTGTGACAAGAGGGCTTTCCTAGAATCTGTGACTCATGTTGAGAAATATTGTACTAGATGAGATACGAGCTCAGAGGGAGCAGGCAGATTAGCAAGTTTGAAGTATAACTTGATTGTGTCGAAGAAAACTCAATGGTGACTTCCAAATAGATCTACAAGATCAAGCGTGGAGCAAATGGCAGCATAGACAAGTATAAAGTGAGAGTTGAGAAATTAAGGTTGCCCAGAAAGAGGGAAAGGATCATGACAAGACGTTTGCTCCAGCTGTCAGGTACACTTTTGTTAAAATTATTATCATTGCTTTGAAAATTGCACTAAGTGGACGCAAAAGATCGTTTTTCTCAATAGAGTAATTGAGGAAGAAGAAGTGTACATAGAGCTACCCTCAAAGCTTTGAGGTACATGAGAAGAAGTCTCATGATTGAAGAACGCTTTGTACGATCACAAGTAGACAAGTTGGGCTTGGTATTCTTGGATTGATGAATACCAAATAAGTCTTGATTGATCCTATATGATTTGTTTCTTACGAGAGCAAAAGGACTCGTGTGTTAGAGAGAGTAGTTGTGGCAGAAATATTTGCTTCTGTAATAGAGGGAGCAATTTGGGAGTCTTGTTTTAGCTTCAAAGGGAATTGACCTCTGAGATCGAGAAGATGGACTGTCATTATCAGGCTAGATAATTGATATGCTAGAAAGCAGTTGTGGCAGAGGGAGCAGCAAGGATTGCCACAACAAAAGTTGTTTCAGAAAGAGCACCTAGTTAGGGTAACTAGAAAATAGTTGATCAGGTTATGGTTGAGCCAAGGCATGTGGCTCGACATGTGTTGAAGTACCTGCATGGGACAATTGGTTTGGCACATCCAATTATGAGTTATATGTCTCAAATAGTTAAGTATAGCTACAGGGATATAGAGATTCAAATTGGGCAGAGAGTGCAGAAGACAGAAAGAGTTCACTAGGATATTACTTTAGTTTGGGCTCCGTTATGATTTCATGGATGACCATAAAGTAGACATTTGTCGCACTCAATATTGCAGAGACCAAGTACAGTGCAGCTTGGTTGGCAAGTTCCGAAGCAATATGGCTTCAGAAGCTACTTGTAGGAATTTCTTGATTAGGTGTAAGTGAAGACCATGATGACAAGTAGAAACAGTGTGATCTAGTACCGAGACATTGTACAAAAGGAAGCAATGTGGCTTTAGTACTATTCCACAATCAAGCAGATTGTTGACAAAGCCTATGTCCCAGGATGAAGTCTGTATACTTTGAGGACAAGCTTGAAGTGATTAAGTATGTCTCTCTCAACAAGAGGGAGTGATAAAATTGCATGTTAGCCTCACTCTCTTAAAAATCAATAATAAATCCAATTATTAAATTAAATAAATAAAACCATGAGAATACCTCAAACTAAGGATTCTAGTTTGGATGAGAGATTCTCTCCAACTAGCTCTCCTAAATTAGTGTGTAAGTTGAGAAATTGTCTCAACCAAGTGAGTCTAAGATAGAATCTTAAGACCACTTACTCATGTATTTAAATGTATTATTAAATTATTTGAATAAATGAGAATTACATGAATATGAGAGACCACATGATGGCTCTCTGCCTTTTCCGCTAGTTTAATTCTTGTGTGTTAATTTGTTGTGCATATGGTTATATGGTTTTGTGATTCTTCTTCATGTGGTATTAGAGCATTTTAGTTCTTAGGGCTTGAATGATTTTGTGGTATTTTTATTCATATTTTTGAAGCATGTGTCTAAGGTCTTCTCTAGGAAATCGATGAACCAGGATTCTATTTCGTTTTTCAAGTCTTGCCATCTGGTAGAAACCATTCTTTCTCCTGGAATCTTGGGGGGGGGGGTGGGTTGTTGATCTGCTCAATTTGAACCTTTCTTCTCAATGTCCTGATTGGAAAATCTTATCGGGCTTTGTAGACTTGACATGTAGTTTGGATGGTGGTTCTAGCGAACCATATTTGACGAGTTTTCTTTGTCTTCAAAAGAGTTGGGCATTTTTTCTTTGTCTTCAAAAGCTTGCATTTTATTTGAAGTCGCAATATTGATTAGTTCTTCCATGGCAGTCAGAGTTTGCGAGGTTTGACAATGTAAATCCAAGAATTGTTCTATAGTTGTATCAAGGGCTTTCGGATCTGCTTCAGAACACAATTCTGCAAACTTTTTCATTATTTTCACCAAAGTCTCCATTGCAGATGCTGTCTGTTGCGCAATCGATGCTACAACAACAGTTGCATCACGTCTCTGCAAAGCTTCCTTTCCTATGGTGCCAAGCTTTCTAGGAAGAGATTTAGGAACAACGTTTCCATAAGCAACATGACTAGCATTGACAACAACATCTGGCGACGAAATGGATGGTAGTTTTAAGGTACAAGCGATGGGTTTGACCTTCATATTGGCAACAGGAAAAACAGACGCTCTCCTATGGCTTAATCTTGGGGGTGTATGACTCTTTTCATGTATGTTGGGCAAAGGGATATTCGAGCTGCTTTCCAAGATGATGGATTTCCCTTCGGCCAAATTTGGTTCTGACATCAAATTGGCCAAATCTTCAGGAGTGCCCACAATTCTTGTACAAGGTAATGCCCATCAATAGTAAAATTAGCAGCATCCTTCTACCATTCCCTATATGCCTCACCAAACCTTTCTTGGCCCTCATGCTTTAATAACCCCTGGAAAGAATAAAGGTCGATCTCTCTGAGGTCATGTTCAGGAATCATTTCCAATTTCCGAGAGTCCCAGATAATCTGCGCTGTTTTTCTCACCCGTTGGGACGTTTTTGCATCTCCATGGGCAAAAGAGCAGATGACAGAAAATAAAGAGAAGGGGAAGTGGAAACACCAGCAATCAACATGGCTAAAATTACACCCTGCCTCTCCAAATTCGCTGCAAATTAGCCAGAGAATGCTCGAAGAAATCAACTCAATGAGTTGTAGAAACGCGGAGACGAAGAAGATCGTTGCACTTTGTGAGCAGTTTCACAGTGCCCGACCGTTCGCAGGCTCAAAGCAGATTTATTGTGCCCCTCACTGAGTACCAAAATATTCCACATATATCCCCTGCTTTTCTGAAGGAGGAGACATCTGAGGATCGAAATCTGTGGAGGACCGATATTTTCATAACTTTTTTGCCAATAAGCATTGAAGGAGTTATCGACATGAAAGTCAAAGGAAAATAATTAACAATGAATTGCTTTTTATGGTGGTTTTTTTATTTTACGCATTTACATCCTTTGAAAACCAACGTTAAATCACTTTTAAGTGATTTTAGAGTGAATGCGTTATTGTGAAAGTAGAGTTTTTATGGAGCTTTTGGAGAGATAAGGTTATGAAAGATTTTTTATGTAATGGAGTCATAAGTGCTTTTGTGAAGTCACAAGTGAATTTTTTGTTTTTGGAGTGATGAGGTAAATTTATTTTTGTATTTGGAGAGATAAGTGAATATTTTTATTTCTAGACGGTTGAGTCAGTTTTTTGAAGACAATTTGACGCCAAGGAGTTCCCAGTCTGTGCTTGAGACGCCTTACTAAAGACATTGTCATGATGATTTATCTTAAAGGTTAATAAAAACATATATTTTTGTGGTGATCATGTCCTATATCCACCCGAAATTGAATAAGGGGTCATAGGTACACTCTGTGTCGTGAATGTGCTTGCATGATTTGAGTCGAATTTGTAAAACACTCTCTTTATTATGCTTAAACAAAACAACTACATGCACATAAGAAAGTTTACATATACAAGTCATCGATCAAGCTCCTGAAATCAAAGCTCCCATAATCAATTAAGTTCATAAGCACAAAGCGTCACATCATCGACTTGATAAAAGTAATATTCTGCAACAACATTTCATAACAGCTAATTCACACCATCAAGTTAAGGACGCTACAAATCAAGCACTTCAAGCCTAACGACATCAACACTTTTTGTATCACTTGTAGATAAATATTTTTTCACTGAATTGTACGGGTGCATTCTTCGTTGTAACCGACACCCTAATTTGAATTGTTAAGGTGAATACATTAAGTCAAGTAACTCTTCAACTAAGTCATCAAGATTGAACTTGTCATTTGTCTCGACAGTGTTCGATACCCTTCCTTTTTTAAAATCAGCACATTTGGTGAATACATTCAAAAAAAGCACAGTGTCAGTAATCAATCAAGCAAGTTCAAGCAAGCCATCTAGCAAGCAATCACCATCAAACGAGTGTGAATTCTAGTATTCTATTCTTCAAGTGAGCAATAAGCGATAAATCAAGCAACGTGTCATTCAAACCAATCATCAAGCAAGCGTACAATCAGCAGTTCAAGCAAGTGTTCAAAAGCATCAGCAATCAACAACCAGTACAAGCAAGCATGTCATTTCCGTGATCGACTCAAGTGAGCAATTTTTTCAAGCACGACTTCTACGACAAGCGAGCCTGACTTCAAAGTAAGCAAGCTAACATGGCGACACACATTCAACTGTCCCAAATTCTTAACAATTTGATTTTATCAGCAGTTGGCGACATGGTGAACATCAGCAAAACAACTCTTGCTGATATTCAAGTGCATATTCAACATGCACATGAAACGATTGAATTCCTTCAACTAGAGTCGCAACTGCAGAGAAATGAGTTGCAAGAGAAGCGTGTTGCTTCCAAGTCTTTGACCAATCCAGAGACAGTTGATCATTTAACTTCATTCATCCAACCAGCTTCAAGTGTTGAAGTTGTTCCAGTTCAACCTTCTTCCAAACCCATCATCAAGCCATGAGAATAAATTCAAAAATAATTGAAATCGACGCGGCTTAGGATATGACAAAGATGAAAACAACTTGCATATCCCCGATTATTCTAAGCCGATCAAGTTCATTAGTGCAGGATTTCTTGGTCAAATACAATCAACAAGCCATGAGAAAGTTAGAGACAAATAGCAATACATACAAACTCAAGTTGCAGACAAACCGACATGTCCTCATTGTCAAAGAACCGGTCATCTGGAAGATCAGTGTTTTGATCTCCATCCTTGTCACCCTTGTGGCAAGCAGAATCATTCATCAGAGAAATGCTGCAAACAAGACCAACCTACCAGATTGAAGATAAATTATTCATGGATTGATCCCTGGGAATGGTCATCCACAGCCAGAGGATTGTACAAGTTTTACAATCGGATTCACTCACACATATTGCAGCCAACATTCAAATGAAAATGGTACTCTCGTGCAGTTGAATGGGGGAGTACACCAGTGAAACACTCCTACACCTGAAGGGGGGAGTTCAGATATCAAATGCAGATGATTGTCTCTCCTTTCAGTTCACAAAGGGGGGGAAAATGTCAATGAAATTGACAAGTGGTTGTGAGACTGAAAGTCTCGACAACATCAGCGAAGCAGCGAGTGGGCATCTTCATCAACCAATGGGCGATCATCATCAGCAAATACACCAGTGGGCGTTCATTAAATTGTGTCAGTGGACACCGAATGCTGATTTCAAGCAAAGGATAGTTGGATCCTTTTGTAGCTTGGCACGTGATGGAGTTGTCAAGCGACATTCAGAGATGAATCAGACATGCAGCTGATTCATGTTCTGTTCAGATTTGAGTTTTTTCAGCATCCAGCTTTGGCAGTTTTTCAAGCAAATGTTTTTTGAGGATCAACTTGAGAACTTGGAATATGGTTCTTTGTTTGTTTTGGATTTATCATTGAGGGGGGGAATGTTAGCCTCACTCTCTTAAAAATCAATAATAAATCCAATTACTAAATTAAATAATAAAATCATGAGAATTCCTCAAACTAAGGGTTCTAGTTTGGATGATAGATTCTCTCCAACTAGCTCTCCTAAATTAGTGTGTAAGTTGAAAAATTGTCTCAACCAAGTGAGTCTAAGATAGACGCACCATCTTAAGACCACTTACTCTTGTATTTAAATGTATTATTAAATTATTTGAATAAGTGAGAATTACATGAGTATGAGAAACCACATGATGGCTCTCTGCCTTTTCCACCAGTTTAATTTTTGTGTGTTAATTTGTTGTGCATATGGTTATATGGCTTTGGGATTATTCTTCATTGCATCATTGAGGACAGTGATTCTCCTTGTGTCATATATGACCAGGTTAGGGAGAATGGTCCAACATAGGACAATCATTCTTCCTGTGTCATATGTGTTAACTAGAATTTTGAAGAATGGTCTTAGAGGCCCAGAATCACTCAATTGAGTTTCAACAACAACTTAGATTACTCTCCAAATAAGTTGAGTGAGCCCGTTTAGCATCATAGACTAGAATGAGGCCTTTGGATTTGGGACTAGATTACTCAGATAAATCAAGTGTGCCTCTAGGGTTTCACTAGGAGTCAAAGACATTGACCAAGATGATAGTGAATTAGGACTAATCAATATACCATGGGTTAGAGGCACCAAACAAAATCATAGGGATTAGTTGATGCTAAATATGTATCATGTGTCAGGAGTATTGACCAAGATTATGGTGAGGATACACCAAAGGTCAAAGGTACTGACCGGAATTATGGTAACATGTTGATGTTGTTGATTTACCACATGTCAAAATTGTTGACCAGGACTATGGCAAACGGAATGATGTTGATGATGGTGATGATGAATTGTTATAACCTTAGAGAAATTTGTCAACATGAGAACATCATGAATTGTTATAACCTTTTCTTAGAGAAATTTGTCAACATGAGAACATTTAGATAGCCATTATGAATACCTCCCTAGCTAAGAGGGAGTGTTGAATTTTGTAGCTATGGTTGGTCTTCATAATTAATACTTTTAGCCCTTGATGCATGTTTTTCATGACCTTATCAAAAGAGAAAATATATGACATGTTCTTCATGTCGATTTTAAAAGAGAAAACTTGTGAATTTTAAATTTGACTTTTTGGCACTAAGAGACCTAGTCAGCCCTCCTACAAGACAAGTCGACCCAGCGTCTAGAGGCACCCATTCGACCTCTCAAGGCACTATATATATACACCATTTTGTCTTCCTCTCAAGCAAGCAACTCGAACTTTCTGAGCAAACAAGAATTCGAATACGAGGCAAAGAAGAAGTCGAATCTGAGGCAAAGAAGAAGTCAAATCTGAGGTAAAGAGGAAGGATGAATCTAAAGCAAAAAGAAAGGATGAATTTGAAGCAAAGAGAAAGAACGAACCTATGGTAGAGTTTCTAGGCTTATCTGTGCAGTGGAACCAAGTTTTCCTTAAAGAAGAAAAAGGCCAAAATTCGTCCCTACCAGAGCAGACTAGGCCAAATTTGTTGGCAACAAATTGGCTTGTCTATTGCACAATTTGACCAAGTGTGATCAGGGTTGTCAGTTTCAGTTCATGTTTGACTTAGATGTATCTATGTTGACTTGAATAATTTCTCTAAGGAAAAGGTTGTTGGGTTTTTCCCTCAAGTAGGTTTTGCCAAGGTAAAAATCTCGTATTCTTGTTACGCTCTCTTTATGATTCTACCGTTTTACTGTTGAAGATCATCTGTGTAATTCCTTAATGACAAATGTCAATACAAGTGAATGAATATCATTAGAAGTAATTATCAGTTAAGAAGTCTACGAAAAATCAACATTTCGATGGCCTCTATAGTCCAAATAACATCATATTACAACAAATACCTACTTATCATCAAAATCATTGGCTATATTGGTATACTTGTCATCAACATCACCCTCTAAGCTTTAAAATAAGATAGAAACAACTTAACATACTAAATTGAGATTGTGTTTGAGTGATGGGTACATTTTTACTAGGGCCATGACAAAGTGTTAATTTTTTATAACAATGGTATGTTCTATGCTTAAGAGCAATTTACTGCAATTTTCCTTATTAGCCCAATATCAATTTCTAGATTATCAATCACATTAACATTGATAGTAAATGCAGATAGAACACAAATAATAAGCAGAAGACAAGCCAAGACAAGAGGACACAATATTTGGCAGATTCCAGGGAAAAACCCCAATGTCGGGAAAACCTTTTGATCAAATCTTCTTATTATTCTTCAAAGTTCATCAGAGAGTACAATATACAAAATTTACTTGCCCAAACACTGTCAAAACTATCCAGTCAAACTGCAGTCAACAAAATGTCCTACCAGAAAGTCAACGTTGGTCAAATTAGTATAATTCCTCCTCCAAATCAGATCGGTCAAACCCAGTCAATTCAGCCTCCAAAAACAATCCAAATCAACCCAAAACAATCCTAAAGAAATCAGTGAAATTTGGTCAACGCACAGTCAAACCTGCGGTCAACATTGGTCAACCTACCCATAAATTCTCGGAATTTGTGCCAAAGAATGCGGCATGCCCAAACAGAAATTCTCCCAAGAAAAACGCAGTCAAACAAGGTCAAATACTGCCCAGTCAACGCTGGTCAAATTTGCTACAACTCGATCAACGGAGGAAAAGAAAACGCAGTCAACCCTTTGCACGTATGGAGGAGAAGAAGGTTGCCTTGAAATTCGTATGACCCAATCAGATGAGAAGAGAGAGAGATATGTGTGAGATGATGAATGAATCTCCAATGAGGTAGATGCTCCTTCTATTTATACGCAACGTTGAGGGTGAAGACAAATGACTTTTGGGCTTCTGAGCCTCCATTAGATTGTTGGTCGACCTTGACAATTTGTCCATGGAAGAAATAAATTCATAATTCCATTTATACATGTCAGAATGAGATGATCTTTAGATCAATCGTACACCTCTCGGAAAGAGGAATCCAACAAAAATATCATCTCCATCCATATGAGTTGTCCAAGGTGGAGTTTGGCCCTAGTTGCCAAATTTAACACAAAGGAGTTCAACAATCAATGCCAACAACATTGAGGCACATGGAAGGCTTCGTGCTCTTGATTAAATGTTATTTCCTTACCCTCATACATGATACAATCGAGTGGAAACGTTACAAACATCCCCAGTCCTAAAATCCTGAAAGCCGTCAAGTCTGTTGGATTTTGACTAGGATCTAAAATTCTACTTCTTCCATATGAAATCCAATGAGGTCAGTGTTGAAAATGTAGCGATGGAAGGTCATTTGGCTCGTGCCTTAGGCAAGGAAGACCTCGACTTAATCTTTCTCTAGCATAGATGTGAGTTCATGAGATAGACTTCAGTTATGATGAGTTTATTTCCATTTTACTGGAATGGTCATCAAGTTTGCATGTGTAGTGTTGGAGTTTTAGTTAGTTGGAGTCTTCTTCAGTTAGACTACAAAAAGAGGTGGCAGTTACAAGTTGAGTTAGAACAAGGTAAGATTTCAGTGTTGATTGGAGCGAGAACGAGTTGAGTTTTCAGTTAACTCACAATCAAACTAGAGTAAATCAAGGAGGAACTTGAGCTAGTTAACTGGGACTTGCTCCAGTTAACTAACAAAGGTAACTCATGACACTAGTGTGAACTAAAATGGCACAAGATCACAGATCATTCATTGTGTGTGGAGTGTGCATAATTGAGGAGCAATTGTGTGCAAGGATTTCGGAGAATTGCGCAAGCAAAAGGGAGGCCTAGTGTGCAAGGAAATAGGACCTGAAGTGCACAAGGAAATAGGAAGCCTAGTGCGCAAGGAAATAGGAGGCCTAGTGCACAAGGAAATAGGGCCTCAAGTGCGCCTAAGTACACAAGGAATATGGAGCAAGAGGATCAAGATTCAAGAGCAGGTCTAAACTATCTTCAGCAAAGATCTATTGTGCGAAGTTGAGAATAGTGAGGAGAAGCCTAGCGCTTTCTCAAAGATAGGTTGTTGGTTGTAGTAGCAACGTGAATTATAGTAGGTCCATTTGCTCAAAGAACAATCAATAAAATAACACAACAAAGAAAGCAAACTTTCCCTTTTTGGTTTCCTGGGTAAAACAAGCATGTCAATTTTGTGTGCATGTGTTTTTACCTCTGATGTTTTTCCGTTGTTTATTCATTTTCAAGAAACTTTGTATCTTGGTGAAAGTAAATTTGGTTTCAGGTTTCAGTTGCCTTTTTTTCAGTAATTCATCTTAGTTGCAGAATTTCAAGAAAATTAACATGGTATCAAAGCAAAGTTCTGCATAAAGACTAGCACTAGAATTGTCTAGTCAGTGACGGGCATAAATCAGTCAACAAGCTTACCCTAGAATTTTGAAGAGCAATTTTTGGACAACACGATGTCGTTCCAAGGACTAAGGGCGAATCACTGTTTATAGGGAGCCACTAACTTCTGCTCATGGAAGGAGTGGATCTCAGTGGTATTGGAAGATAATGGGGTGCTAGAATTTGTACATAATCAAATAGTTTCGCCCATATATTGTTAATTTTTTATGGATTTGGTAGGTGTTCTAGTCTTAGATGATGCTTAGAGGCTAAGGAACACAAGATCTCCAAAACCCAAAAAAGGATTAACGAGATAAGCTTGGGAAACACCTTAATTAAATTAATTTGCCATAATTAAAACATTTTCTAAGTCTAACTTAGGAAAAGTGGTAAATTAAAGTTAATTAAGGTAATTCAATTTTGCTCTAGAGACTTTTATTGATAGAGTCAAGGTGATCTATGCCATTGATCATGATTAGATCTTGGTCGTTGGTTATCTAACAGAGGATTATAAGAGCAAGTTAAGGGCTTGGAGAGATGCATTAGTTGTGTGTAGAGAAGTTTGGCTATCCAGTTTGCAGCATTTAGCAAGGGCGCAGTTGAAGCTAGGGAAGAGCATTAGAGAGAGGGAGCAACAAATATTTGGGAGCAGAGATTCCGAAGGAAGATTTCTTTAGTATTTCCAATGTTTGGGAGGCAAGAAAGAGGAGATCAAATTATCTACAAAGAAGGTTGTACAGAGTAGTGCAAATAGCTAGAAAAGCTAGTTGCCAAATCAGGGTCCCAGAGGGAGGGCAAGTCAATTCCAGTGGCAGAGGAAGGCTAGACGTCTCACCTAGAGGAGATTCAGGGTTGTACGATTTCATCTTGAGTAGCAATGTGCATTTCCTAGAGGTAATGCAAATAGCCTGGGAGAGTGCGAGTTATCAGGACAGGGCCAGATTCAGTTGCATAGGAAGAACTTG
The DNA here is from genome assembly GCA_000404065.3 of Pinus taeda. NCBI lineage: Eukaryota > Viridiplantae > Streptophyta > Pinopsida > Pinales > Pinaceae > Pinus > Pinus taeda. The sequence goes on from APFE030613864.1 coordinate 22,691, forward strand.
GATCTCCAGTTGATTTTGCCAGTTGTGATTAGTATTTTTTTGGAGGATTGCTAGCAAAAGGCATCCAATTTATTGTACTCTCAAATTGCTGCATAATAATAAAACTCCCACCTGCTACATTGGTTTTCCCTTCAAGGTCTTTACAGGGACAATTGTCCAAAAATAAGGGTGTCATTTTATTGTGTGTGCATCTATTTCTTAGTTCTGTGTTTTTATCTTTCGCGGCGTTTTTTATTTGTGAAGAACAACAATGTGAATTGTTTGCTATTTGATGTTAATAATTTAACAAAAGACAAGTAAATTATAAAAGTTAGGAGAATAATTTCCAGTTGCTACAGTTTAAGGAATTTTCACACAGATCCCTAATAGTTGAGATAGCATAACAAGAATTACACCAAGGCCAAAAGGATCATTCTTGAGGGGGTCACAGACCATATTATCACCCATCTCCATGGGAAGAAAATAGCATAGGAGATGTTCAAAGCCATCTTGGATTTGTATCAGGGTTCCAGTGATGTCGGGAAGCTTGCATTGAATGACAAGCTAAGAAATATCTGGATAAACAAAGGAGAGCCCATCAATACATACCTTTCCAAGTTCATCCAAGTTCGGGATGAGATAGTTGGAGTGGGTGAGACTGTAGCAGACTTGTGAGTCTTGCGCTACTGGGCCTTCATAAGTCTTGAGAGAATTTCTAAGATGTAGCCAATGGCAGAAAAAAATCTTCCCAACTAGGAAAGGTTGTGCGGAGACTACATCCAAGAAGAAATTTGGAGGGGGGCGAGAGTTGGAGGTTCAACAAAGACAGAGGATGAGGAGAACTTTTGTTCAAATTAGCAACTAGGGCCAAACTCCATGAGGATCACCTTATTCATGGCTGATAATATTTTACCTAGATTCCTCTCGTCAAGAGGTGTCAGATTGATCTAAAGATCATCCGATTCTGATAAGTATTTATGGAGATATGAATTTATTTTGATTATGGACAAATTGTCAAAGTCGGCCAGCAACTTATGTAGGCTTAGAAGCCCAACAGACACATCTATTCATCATCAACGTTTGCATATAAATACAAGATGTCTCCTCCTCATTTGGACACGCACTTCTCATCCATCTCTCTCTCTTCTGTGCAGAAAAGAGTCTCTCTCTCTCTCCTACGCAGATAGGTCTCTCTCTCACACGTGGGAAGGAAGGACATAGTTTTCTAAGGGTTTACAAACTGCAGATTGGAACTTTGACCAACGTTGACCAGCATTCTCTCTCTCTTGACCGCGCAATAGGTGAAGCTAACTCTCCTTGGAAATCTGCAATTTTTGGCACAGGAATCGAGGTGATCTGACCTCCGGTTTGGAAGATATTGACTACCCTAGTTTGGGGCTAATGACAATGATACTAATGTTGATAATGTTGATGCCTAATGTCGTTGATCTAGGGTTTGTTGTTGCTGATATAAATCAGATTTTTGTACTATTTCTCTCTGCTGAATTATTGAAGATAAAAGAAGATTTGATCAAAGGGTTTCCCCATATTGGGGTTTGTCCTTGGCTAGCCGCCACATCTTGTATCTCTTGTCTTGGCTTGTTTTCTATTGATCGTTTAATGTTCTATCTGCAATTTAACTTATGTACATGTGATTGCTAATCTGTGGATAATATAAAGAAAAGATAAGTAAACTGCTCTAAGCATAGAACATACCATAATTTAACATGGTATCAGAGCTGAGGTGAAGACAAAGCCCAAGCAAGAGCAAGAGCAATCACCGAAGAGAAAGTTGGCAAGGCTATCTAAAAAGAACTATGGGGTCCTCTACACTCTTCCCCGCCGAAGACAAGCTCTGTGAAAAGTTTGACTATCACGGATGGAAGATGTCTCTCAATCTGACTTTAGAAGATCAGAAAGTGTTGGACCATGTGAGAGGCAATATTGTTGAGCCTCCATCAAATGCATCCGCTGCTACCAGGAACAAATGGAAATCCAAAGAAAGCAAGGCAAAGAAGATCATCCGGGACTCTATCGACAAGCGCTTAGTGTCCGATGTTTCTGAACTGAACACCTCCAAGGAAATCTATGATAGACTGGATGTATTATATGTACCTGATCTCAAAAGGAACCTGGTGTCCATTTCGGCAATGGAAGACAAATGCTACAAGGTGGTTTTCAGCAATGGCAAGGTACGTGTATGGAAAAACAATATTAAAGATGCCTTCACTCTTGGGTTTCGAGTTGATTCATTATATCAGGTCGAAGGAAGTCTGCTAGGTGTCATGTCTTGTGACACATCTCTTCAGTTCGAACTATGGCATCGGAGGTTTGCTCACCTTCATTATAAAGCTCTACCTGATGTAAGAAAAATGGTGACCGGAATGCCCGAGTTCAGAATAGGGCAAGAAGGTGTATGTCCTAGATGTGCCAAAGGAAAGCTAAAAAGGGGACCATTCCCCTCAAGCCAAAGCAAGACCTCTGATATATTGCAGTTAGTTCACTCAGACATATCTGGTATGATGCATGTGAACTCCTTGGGAGGATATTCATATTACCTCACTCTTACAAATGACTATTCTCGCAAGACTTGGATATGCTTCTTGAAAAAGAAGGATGAAGTGTTTTCCTGGTTTCGACACTTCAAAGCCTTGATCGAGAATCAAACCAAAAAGAAGATCAAGATCTTAAGGACTGATAATGGGACTGAATATGAATCTAATGAGTTTCATGATTTTTGTAGGGAGGCTGGCATTAAGAGGGAGACTACTCTTGAGCAAAATGGTGTGGCGGAAAGGAAGAACCGTACGATCATGGAAGTTGTTCGTGCTATGCTTCATGATCAAAGACTTCCGAAGTTTCTATGGGCCAAAGCAGAAAACACCGCCGTATATGTACAAAACCGATGCCCCCATCAAGCATTGAGTTCCAAAACTCCTAAAGAAATATTTACCGGTAAGAAACCTGATGTATCTCATTTTAGAATTTTTGGAAGCCCTGTATATTTTCATGTGCCGAAAGAAAAAAAAAGGAATAAATTGGGTGCATCTGGAAATAAAGGAATCTTCGTGGGCTATAGTGAAAATACTAAGGGCTATAGAATCTATGTAGTCAATCAAAGGGAAGTCGTGATTAGTCATGATGTCACCTTTGACGAAGATATGGCAAAGATATGGCTCTCAACAAGGTGAACAATCTCCCTACAATGAGGAGCTCTCAAGAAGCTGACACCAGGGAACCAAAAGAAAAAAATTATAAGGCTCATTTTGTCACTTGTGGCTTCTCCCAGAAGGAGGGTATAGACTATGACAAGATATTTGCACTTGTTGCCAGATATACCACCATCCACTCGATCATAGCCCTTGCGGCTTCGCAAGGATGGAAACTACATCAAATGGATGTTAAGACTGTGTTCTTGCATGGTTCGATCAAAGAAGAGGTCCACATGGAGCAACCCGAAGGATTTGAGATTTATGATCAAAAATCTCATGTGTGCAAGTTAAAGAAGGCCCTTTATGGGCTGAAGCAAGCACCTCGAGCATGGTATGAGAGGATCGATAGCTACTTGATGAAGCTAGGATTCACTAGGAGTGAAGCCGATCCCAACCTTTACTTTAAGGTTGAAAATGACAAACCTCTCATACTGGTGTTGTATGTTGACGACCTCTTTCTAACAGGTGCAGACCCTCTCATTCACAAATGTAAGAGGGAGTTGGCTTCTGAATTTGAAATGAAGGACCTAGGACTAATGCACTATTTCCTAGGACTTGAAGTTTGGCAGAAGCTAGGGGAAATTTTCCAATCTCAAGCAAAATATGTGATGAAGATATTGGAAAGATTCGGTATGGTGGACTACAAACCTGTAACTACCCCGATGGAGCTTGACTTCAAAAAGTTAAGCAGTAGTGCTGCTAGACCTGTTTTACGAAATGCCACTGAGCATCGTCAACTCGTCTAAGCATTAATGTTCTTAGTGAACTCCCGTCCAGATATATGCTTTGCAATCAACACGTTGAGTCAACATATGGTTGAACCTCACCACATACATTGGATTGGTGCCAAGAATCTGTTGAGATATCTTTGTGGCACAATTACTTATGGGTTAAGATACATTGTCGGAGATGTGAGACTACTTGGGTATACTGATGCTGCTTGGGCAGGTAGTGTGGTGGACCGAAAGAGCACTTCTGGGTGTTGTTTCTCTTTGGAATCTGCTTCGATATCCTGGATGAGAAGGAAGCAAAAGTCGGTGGCTTTGAGCACCGCCGAGGCAGAGTATACTGCTGCTAGCATGGCCTCTTGTGAGCCAGTCTGGTTGCGAAAGCTCTTCAGTGAGCTATTTGGATTTACATTGGATACCACCGTGATTCTATGTGACAACCAAAGCAGGATCCGATTATCAAGAAATCACGTATTTCATGATCGCTCCAAACATATCAATATCAAGTACCCCACTATATTCGAGATATGGTGCAGCGAGGAGCAATAAGGCTCCAACATATCAGTACAAATGAACATGTCGCCGACATTCTGACAAAGCCCCTGGGAAAGGTCAAATTCCTGACTTTCCGAAAACGACTTGGTGTCGTTCAGAGACCCTCTAATGAGGGTCAAGTATGATGTACTGAGCTCTAGGAGCTCCAAGGGGGCGCAAGGTACTTCTTGGAGCGACATATGACCACAACGTGACTTACCATCCCATGTTGGTGCACTTTGTACAGGGTAAAAGATTCAACTTCCCCTGTGACACCCCGTGGCGACTATGGAACAAGATGATTAGTTCTCCTGTGGGCCAGGATGATTCATTCTCCGTGGCAACTATGGAACAGGATGATTAATTCTCCTGTGGGCCATGATGATTAGTTCTCCTATGGGCTAGGATGATTCGTTCTCCGTGGCGACTATGGAACAGGATGATTAGTTCTCCTGTGGGCTAGGATGATTAGTTCTCCATGGCATCCACTAGACAGGATGATTCACTCTCTTGTGGATAGGATGATTCGCTCTCCTGTGGCCAAGATGATTTTCTCTCTTGTGGGACAAGATGATTCGCTCTCTTATGGACAGGATGATTCGCTCTCCTGTGGGACAGGATGATTTGCTCTCTTGTGGGACAGGATGATTCGCTCTCCTGTGGACAGGATGATTCGCTCTCCTGTGGACAAGATGATTCGCTCTCTTGTGGGACAGAATGATTTGCTCTCCTATGGACAGGATGATTCGTTCTCTTGTGGACAAGATGATTCGCGCTCTTGTGGGACAGGATGATTCGCTCTCTTTTGGACAAGATGATTCGCTCTCCTGTGGACAAGATGATTCGCTCTCTTGTGGGACAGGATGATTCGCTCTCCTGTGGACAGGATGATTAGTTCTCCTGTCGAGGCATCCTACCCATGCAATCTGGGACTCATGAGAAGTACCTCTCATCCGATCAATGAGCAGGGAAATGAGGATAGAGACCATAGTAGTACTGATGGACGCATCGTTGTATCTACCGTACTCCCTATGCTAGGATGACCTTCATTGATCTAGGATCAATGATATTGGTCTGGGACCAGTGGTACACACTCTGAGACTGACTTCGAGTCAGTGGAGGATGGTATAATACATCTTCAATCACTTCTTCTTCCTCTTCATAGTTTGAGCAGAGCAGAACAGAGCACAGCACAGCAAGGCTAAGCAGAGTAGAGCAGAGCAGGGGTCAAGCTGTTCAGGGCAGTGCATTTGATGTGAATAGTAGCGATGGTCAAACGAATTGCAAATGGTGTTCTCCCTAGTTGAGAGGGAGTGTTAAAATTGACAACTAGAGCCAAACTCCATGAGGATCACCTTATTCAAGGTTGATAATATTTTATCTAGATTCCTCTCGTCAAGAGGTGTAGGATTGATCTAAAGATCATCCGATTTCAATAAGTATTTATAGAGATATGAATTTATTTTGATTATGGACAAATTGTCAAAGTCGGCCAGCAACTTATGTAGGCTTAGAAGCCCAACAGACACATCTATTCATCATCAATGTTTGCATATAAATACAGGATGTCTACTCCTCATTTGGACACACACTTCTCATCCATCTCTCTCTCTCTTATGCACAGAAAAGAGTCTCTCTCTCCCTCTCTCTCTCTCTCTCTCTCTCTCTCTCTCCTACACAGATAGGTCTCTTTCTCACATGTGGGAAGGAAGGACGCAGTTTTCTAAGGGTTTACAAACTGTGATTGGAACTTTGACCAGCATTTTCTCTCTCTTGACTATGCAGTAGGTGAAGCTGACTCTCCTTGGAAATCCGCAATTTTTGGCATAGGAATCGAGGTGATCTGACCTCCAGTTTGGAAGATATTGAATGCCCTAGTTTAGGGCCGATGCCGATGATACTGATGCCGCTGATGCTGATGCTGGTGATCTAAGGTTTGTTGCTGCTGATATAAATCAGATTTTTGTACTATTTCTCTCTACTGAATTATTGAAGATAAAAGAAGATTTGATCAAAGGGTTTCCCCATATTGGAGTTTGTCCCTGGCTAGCCGCCACATCTTGTGTCTCTTGTCTTGGCTTGTTTTCTGTTGATCGTTTATGTACATGTGATTGCTAACCTGTGGATAATAATAAGAAAGATAAGTAAACTGCTCTAAGCATAGAACATACCATAATTTAACAACTTTGCCTTAGCAAGCAAAGGAAACAAAGCCTAGGGCAAGAAGGGCCAAGGAAAGGCAGAGTCCAGTCAGAAGGGCAAGAAGAAGACATATTTGAGCAAGATCAAATGCTTCCATTGCCATCAGTTCAGGCACTATGCTACTTAGTGTCCTAACCAAAAGAAGTTGTCCAATAAGGACAATGTGCCCACATTAGTTGAGGTAGATGCGTTTTCTTCTTAGTTCGAGAAAGAATTCTAATTGATAGCTTGCATGGCAAGCTCTGTTGGCAACAGCGTTTGGTACATTGATTTTGGAGCATCCTTCCACATGACCGAGAACAAGCAATATTTCAGCCAGTTGAAGTAGACAGGCATGCAGTTTCACATTGAGCTAAGAGATGATGGCAAGTACTTGACTAGGGGAATAGGTACTATCAGTTTTGAGAGGGAGTTTGATAGCTCTCTCCATCTCAAGGATGTCCTTTATGTTCCAGGCCTTAAAAAGAACCTTGTTTTTGTTTCCGCCATGGAGCACAAGGGTTATGATGTCATTTTTAGCAGAGGTAAGGCATACCTCAAGCACTTAGCTTCTGGAGCCATGAAGCAGATTGGTGTGAGGGTAAAAAATCCTTACAAGTTGTAGGTTGAGTCAGACGCAACCTTGAGCAACAAGGCAAGGCGTGAGCGTGGCAGAGAAGTGGGGGATCTTTGGAACAGACGCATGGGGAATTTGCATCATGGGGCGATCAAGATCCTTCAATACCTATCCACAGGGCTACCACCATGCAGTATTGACCAGCATGATGTGTGCAAGGGGTGCACACTTGGAAAGTATGCCAAGTCATCTTTTCAAGGCCGAGACAACAGAGCTAGAGGGATTTTGGAGTTAATACATTCAGATGTATGTGGGCCCTTCTCTTCTCCATTCCTCATGAGACATAGGATATGTCACTTTCATAAATGATTATTCTCATAAAACATGGATCTTTTTTATGAGGAAGGAGGAGGTATTCTCCAAGTTCATGGAGTTTAAGGCCTTGGTAGAAAACCAAACCAGGAAGAAGATCAAAACATTGAGGAGTGACAATGGCAAAGAATATGTCACTAATGTCTTCAAGGATGTGTGTGTTAAGAAGGGCATTAGGAGAGAGCTTACAGCAACCCATAACCCTTAGCAAAATTGGGTGGCTGAGAGGAAGAACCACAGCATACTTGGAGCGACCAAGGACTGCCCATGTTCTTGTGGGCAGAGGTGTGCAACACTACAGTATTTCTGCATAACATGAGTCCACACAGAGTGCTTGGATGAGTTACAGTAGAGGAGGCTTTCACAAGCAAGGAGCCTAATGTTTCTCACTTGTGCATCTTTGGGACAAAAGTTTACTGACATGTGCCCAAAGAGAGCAAGAAGAAGTTGGGGCCCACAGCTAAAAAGGGAATTTTCATGGGTTACCGTGAGACATATTAGGCATACAAGGTGTATATACCACCACTCAAGAAGAAAATAATAAGGCGAAACGTGAGGTTTGAGGAGGACAAACCTCTGAGGGAATCCTTGGAGTGAGAGCAGGTTGGAGTACCTGAGGAGGAGCTACTCGCTCCCAAGCAGGAGCCTTAGCCAGTATCATAGATTGAGATCAGCCAGGTGACTGGGATCTTGTACAACAATATGACAAGGAGTCATTGCAAGATGAAGAGGAGAGCCCAGGATGAGTGGAGGCAGCCACTTAGTCAGTGACTCCCAGCACAAGGAGGAAGATAGTCGTGGCCCAAGAGGTTGATTCAAGAGGCCCATGAGCAAGTTGAGACTCCTAGCTCTATGTTCAAGCAGAGCAAGCAGCCACAGAGGTAAACCGGATATATGGCACTGATGACTGACTCGTTGGACACAAAGCCTTCTTGTTATGAGGAGGCAGCCTCTCAGCGTGGAGGAATATTCCTCCATCATGAAGAACGATGTTTAGGAGTTTGAGCCATGGCCAAAAGGCAAATCAGTAGTAGGCTCATGTTGGGTGTGCAAGGTGAAGCATGGAGTGGATGGGAGTGTAGAGAAGTACAAGGCCAAAGTTTTGGTACTTGCAGTTCATATGGGGTGGAAGATCCACCAAATGGATGTGAAGATAACATTCCTCAACAAGGTGGTTGAGGAAGATATTTATATGGAGCAACCAGAGGGGTTTGAGACTTTCAACACAAACACTCATGTTTGTTTGTTGAAGAGAGCTCTTTACGGGCTCAAGCACGCTCCGAGAGCACAGTACACTTGCATTGACACCTACTTTCAAGGATTGGGCTTCACTAAGAGTGAGGCAGGTGCCAACTTGTACAACATCATGGTTGGAGGGCCTTGCTCATTCTAGTGCTCTATGTTGACAATCTTATCTTGACTGGAGCAGACAACTTGATTCAAGATTACAAGGCAGATCTTGCAAGAGAGTTTGAGATGAAGGGCATAGGGCTATGCACTATTTCCTTGCGCTGGAGATATGGCAAGGTGATGGGGAAATCTTCTTGGGGCAGGGGAAGTACACTACATAGATCCTCTGGAGGTTTTATATGCAAGATTGCAGGCCCATGACCACGCCTCTAGTCACAAACTGGAGGAAGGTGGACACTAGCAGAGCAGAGCGAGTAGATGCTACATTGTATAAGCAACTCATTGAGTTGTTGATGTAATTAGTCAACACATGACCTGACATATGTTTTGCTATGAACCAGTTGAGCCAATTCACAATGGATCCTACCAGAATTCACTGAGTTCTTGTGAAGCATGTTTTGAGGTATCTCAAAGGCACAACAGATTATGAATTATGGTACAGACAAGTTGATGGAGTGAGGCTTGAGGACTTCACAAATGCAGAATTGGCAGGGGGAGCTTCATAGATTGGAAGAGCACTTCAAGTTCGTGTTTTTAAAACTGGCCTAACTAACCGGTTACCGGTCTAACTCGCCGGTCAGCAAGGCCACCGATTGGAACCGACTAAAAAACTCAATCAAGAAGGCAATGTGGCGAAGTTTTGGCCCTAACCACTCGGTTCGTAGTCAAACTGGCTGATTCAGTCCTAAACCGGTTGGTTACCTGCCATGCCAGCCTCCACCATTTGTATTGTTGGTTTGTTTGTGGGGATCCTATCTCTGACATGATTGGAAGCTTGAAAATGAATTGTATGAGGATGACCAGCACTCTCTCTCATCACTTGAACCATATATGCATGAGATTTCAGATCCAAGGAAGAAAAGTGTGACGAAGGCCTTGTTGTAGCACCCATGTTTCTATTAAATAGTATGCATGTCATCATGTCTCAAATGAAGCACATTGTGATTATGAGATACACTTGCATGAAGGCAAGGGTTTGGTGAGTCATATTCCCTTCCAAGTTTCTAAATTTAGTAATGATTCTTTTGATGATTTGGAGAGGGTATATTTTGTAGAAGAACCCTGAAGATGAAAACCTTTTAGGTGTTATCGTTCCCTCATGTAATGGAGAGCATGATGGCCAAGAGGATGAGGATTTTGACACTTTTTTATTGTAAGGCATAGATGGCATTTGCATTACTAATTTGTTTGTGAAGATCCTATCTCTGACATAAAATATTGAGAGTTTAATAGAGAAATGTCTAATTGGCATGCTCAATTACTCCAATTTCAACTAGCGTCAAAGACCATCCCATAAAGCACAGAGAAAGCATTGTAGGGTCTCTCTTTGATGATCTCAGAGAGCCAAACATGGTGGAGGCAGGTGAACCATTTTTCATTATTAATGAACAACCATATCTTTTCATCGTGTTGATCCAGTATAAGATAAAGGGTATTTTTATGGCAATAAAATTACAAACCAAACAAATTGTTTATTTGAGTCATTTCTTATGTATTTTACTATTTTGTTGATGATATGTATTGCACTCTGTGCCATTTTGATATATTCACCTTTACATGGTATATAAATGAGCAAACTTTGCATATTTTGTCTCTATTGGCTTGGAATCATGGTTTTAAATCTTAAAAATAGTTTTGTTTCATTAAAAATTAATTATTTAATGTCTTTTTCTAAAATTGGTTTGTTTAGACCTAACCAGTCCCGGTTCGACCGATTACGGTCGGTAAACCGGTTCATTAGGTGGATCAGTCTAGTCACTGGTTCCGGTTTTAAAAACATTGCTTCAAGTTGCGTCTTCAGCATTAGGTCAACAGTGGTTTCCTACTTCAGTAAGAAGCAGACATCAGTGGCAATCAGTTCAACAGACACCGAATACATGGCTGCCAACTTGGCAGCATGTGAAGCTATTTGGAGGAGGAAGTTGCTTGTGGGACCTTTCCGGCAGGGGATGGAGCCCACTATGATAAATTGTGACAGTCAAAGTTGCATTAAGCTCTCTGAGAATCCAATGTTTCATGATTGCCCCAAGCATATCAAGATCAGATATCCTCATCTCAAGGACTGTGTGTAGAAAGGGATAGTGAAGTTACCGTACATTCCAACAGAGGAGCAAACAACAGACATATTGACCAAGGCAATTGCAAGAGGCAATTTCGTCTATTTCAAAGATAAGTTGGGAGTTGTACAGAATCCCTTCCTCACTAAGAGGCAGTGTTGAAAATGTAGAGATGGAAGGTCTTATGGCTTGTGCCTTAACCAATGAAGAACTTGACTTAGTCTTTCTCTAGCATGGGTGCGATTTCATGAGGCAGACTTCAGTTACGATGAGTTGATTTCCAGTTTACTGGAATGGTCATCAAGTTTGCATGTGTAGTGTTGGAGATTCAGTTAGTTGGAGTTTTCTTCAGTGAGACTACAAAATGAGGTGATAGTGACAAGTTGAGTTAGAATAGGTTAAGACTTCAATGTTGCTTGGAGAGAGAACCAACTGAGTTCTCAGTTAACTCACAATCACAACTAGAGTAAATGAAGGAGGAACTCAAGCTAGTTAATTGGGACTTGCTCTAGTTAACTAGCATAGGAAACTCGTGACACTTATGTGAAATGAAAATCGACTTGGCCACTACTCATGGGGCTTTGGATTGACGGTGAATGGGTGCACAACAAGAAAACTAAAATATTTATGATTTAACTGTATTGATTTCAGAGGTTAAAGGTTGATCGAATATCCTCTTTCAAGAGATAATAGAGTCCAATTTATGTATCCTTATTCACTGTCCAGATTTCAAGATTTTTGCCAAATCCTGTAGCAGCTTGCCTACTCAAGAAATCAAGTTAATTGCAGAAGCTCTGACAATCAACAAGTTTAAGTTCTTATCAGATGGAGCATGTTCCACGTGTGTCCTTCGCAATGGCATTGTAAAATTTGGGAAATTTGCTCTTAAACAATATCAGACTTTGCCTTGTTAAACAACGATTTTTCAGAGAACAAACTATGTTTATTGCTAATCCATCTCTGTTGTAGAAGATTGATTTTAATTGTTGAAGATCTATTATTTAAAGGTTGATATTCCATTTATATATTGTTGTAATGCTACCAGGTTCCACTGTTTTGACCTTCACTACATCTATTGGTGTCTAGTTAATTGCATGGTTGTTTATGCTCAGAAATGTTCATCATTTTAAGTTGTAACAGCAGTGAAAGTCTAATTCTAAGTTTATAAATAAGTTGTCTAGCTATTTGAAGCATTTTCCCATTGCTGCAATGACCCCTGTCCCTGTCACTTGAGAGAAAATATAAAACCAACATCTACAACAGTTGTCCTTCAACTATTTGATAAAATACCTCAATTAAGACTCATTGAAACTCAATTAAAAACTCAAAAATTTTAAGAGAAAATTGAGTATATTTGAGTTGGGAATATTACATTTACATCGACACTTTGCAATCCTTTCTGATTTATCAAAAGAACATGGTTTATGATTTCAAAGTCTCGAGTTCTTTCAAGAAGAATCGGGTTCTTCAAAGTTCTTCTCAGAGGTACCGTTCCAGCACCCGGAACGTGGGGACAGGAACCCGGGTCGGGTTTGAGAACCCCACCCCTAGGATCGGGAACCTGTGCAACATAGCTATAAAGAGAAGGACAAAGCCACAAGATCACAAATCATTCTTTGTGTGTGGAGTGCGCATAATTGAGGAGCAATTGTGCGCAAAGATTTAGGAGAATAGCACAAGAAAATAGGAGGCCTAGTGCGCAAGGATTGTGGAGCAAGAGGATCAAGGTTCGAGAGCAGTTCTAGACTATCTTCAACAAAGATTTATTATGTAGGGCTGAGAATAGTGAGGAGAAGCCTAGTGTTTTCACAGTGACAAGTTGTTGGCTGCAGTAGCAACGTGAATTGTAATAGATCCATTTGCTCAAAGAACAATCAATAAAATACCACAACAAAGAAAGCAAGTTTTCCCTTTTCAATTTCCTAGGTAAAGCAAGCATATCAATTTTGTGGGCATGTGTTTTATCTCTAGTATTTTTCTGTTGCTTATTGATTTTAAGAAACTTTGTATCTTGGTGAAAGTAAATTTGGTTTTAGTTTTTAGTTGCCTTGTTTACAATAATTCATCTAAGTAGTTGCAGGGTTTCAAGAAAATTAATAGTCAAAACCACTCTCAAACATCACGAGTCAATTAATGGTAATGTTAAACTCGTCACTTTTATTTTAAGATTTAACATTACCATTACTTACATAGCATTAGTAAGCATTAGGGTCAAAAATCAATCTTCCCCACTCATAAATTATTGTTTTTAGGCAACATTTAGGGAGGAAACCAAACCCTTTTTGAGGGGGATGCCCACAAGCACCCCCTTTGAGGAAATGCGTCCACTACTTTAGGGAAGTGTTTCTCCCTATGTTCCCCACATTTTCCCTAAAAGGAGGAAAAAATGGAATGAGAGGAGGGTCACGTCAGCGTAATTGGAGGAACGAATGATACACAATGTTGGGGGAAGGAATGCTACATGTCATGAGGATTAAAGGAATGTAACGAAGGGTTTAGATGCAAGTTAAACTTTGAGTTTTTTTTAAACTCTAAAAAAGGAACCTCATCAATTTCCAATGAATGTCAACAAATTTATAGTCGTTTTAATTGCAATTTTGTTTGTACTCAAGTTTGTACCTAGATTCATCTTTAACTTCGATGAACCTAAATGAGTTTATTATAAAAACCTTTTGAGGTTTGACAAATTTCCAAGTCAAAGCTTGAAATTCATTGAATATAATGAATTAGGGTATGAGATAGCGGGCAACAAGCTCAAGTAAAGAGCAACAAACCTAGTAAAGAGCATGCAAAATAATGTGATATGCTAGGCAAATGAGGAGATTACTTTATGATTGAAGGGCCACATGAGAGGAAAGTAGGTTGGATTTTTTCTAATTTCACTGTATAATCAGTGCCCAATTTGAACATCAATATTGTAACCTAAACCTAAAACTTTCCTAGAATAGATCAAGTACAACCCAACTATCCTCAAGTCCTAAATGACATCCCTCACCATCTTGGAACATTCCCTTGATAGCCTAGGTTCCCAAAACATTCGATCAATAGGTAGGATGGTTTTTTAGGTAGAGGGACACATCCTCGTGCAACATTAGCTAATTGATAGTTGTATTTATATCAAATAACAATTATCTTATGCATTGATAATAATTTTACTATGCACAGTTCATAATAGTATAATACCAATTTAAAAGTAGTAAATAACTCTTAAATAGTCATTATGCCACCATCTTAACTAGTTCCCATGTTGTTAACCATCTAATTCTCATTATGGTAGCATCTTAACCAATAGTCAAATTATCGTTAAACACAACCATCTAACTCTCATTTATGGGCTTCAACTTGCTCATAAATACTAGTCTAACTAGTATAAGGGGTTAACTATACTGATTGTCACCAATGTTGATGGGCATTTGGCTAGTTTTGTTCAACATGTGCTTGATTCAAATTCCAATGGGTTCGGCAAACTAATCTATGTTAACAGGTTTACTAGGGATGCCACCCACAAATATGGGTATGCATCCCCTGAGTTTCCACACAAGTGTTCCCTAAAAAAAATAGGATAGTAGTCTAATCAATAACTCTTATATAGCACAACCTACAATAATTGTACACACCGACTTAGTTTTGTTAAGGGGCAACCTAAATGTACAAGAGGACTAATAAAAAATGGAGGAGAAGTTAGCCATTCTTTCCTAGCAAGCATGCCCTTCTATCTTTATTAAATTTGTCTTGAGATGACAAAATGACAATGATAATAATATTAATCACATTTTTAAGATTAATTGGGTTACTTGGCATATATTCATATCAAAACACATAAATTCAACCATATCACACAAGTACCATAGTAAGTCGATTTGGAACTGAGATAGTGCAACATACCTCTTTGAAAGGGTAAAACAACATCAATAAAGGAAAAATCTTAAGCCATTAGTTAAAACATTATAGCAAAATAAAGTAATTTTTTTCTCAAAATCTACATATAGAAATTATTCATATAACTTACTGTTTGTATATGCTTCTTAGAATTGATGATTATAAACTGGGACTGACTTTGCCTCGATACCATTGTAGAGATGTTTAAAATGTTTAATTGCATCCTAGTGAACTGATGTAACTAGGCCATGTAGGAGACTGATATAAATAGGCTCACGTAACATATACGAAAGACCTATATAATGGTATTGTACTGGTTTGTATGAGTAACCAATAAAAATTGGCATCAGACAAGTATCTACTATATTTAAGCCATCCAAGTTATTGATGAGACAGGACCATCTGCATTTCGATTACATAAGGATAGTAATGAATGTCAAATGGTGAGGGAGGAGTGTGTGAATTTCGACAACACCAGGGATTGTAATGAATCTCAAATTGTGTGGACCACGGGATGTTTAGCCTCGCAAAATGGCATACTTATTCGATATATATACAAGTGAAACGACATAATTCGATATATATATCCTAGTGGAACAGCATAATTAGATATATGTCTTAGTGAAAGGCTTACTTACTTCGGTATTTCAGGATGGTCATTTGCAAAATTAACAGCTGCAAACTTGATAAACGCATAGAGTTCCTCTGTACTAAGACCTCTAAGATCTAATGGTCCTCCTGGAAAATTCACTGCCTTGCTCAGGTACCCTCTTTCATTCAAACACTCTAGAAACTGAACCCACTCCGGCCACGGATGCTCCAAAGAACCGGAAACACCGTCTGCCTTCCTTTGCATCTTCGTCTTCTTCGTCTTCTTCTGCTCAGCTTTCACACTTTTCTTCTGCTCAGCTTTCACACTTTTCTTCTGCTCTTTAGAGAAAATGGAAGTGAGACTAGGAACCTCCTCGGTATTATTATAAATTGAGCTTTCACTTTTCTTCTGTTCTTTAGAGAAAATGGAAGTGAGACTAGGCGCACCCTCGGTATTATTATCAATTGGACCTTTCTCGGACTCAACAAAACTTGGAAACTTCTGATTTTTTGTTTTTACCTGCGATGCATGCTTTCGTTTGAGTTTCTTTATTGTCTTCTCCAAATCATCTATATTTTCCCTCAATTTATTAATCATTTCGCACTGAGATTCGAGCTTACTCTTCAATTTTTTGACCTGTTCTTCTGGTGGAAGATCGCTAATGCCTTCAACATCCAACGTTAGCCGTTTAAGCTCCACTATTTCATCAAGGCCGATGGCTTCTCTGAAGAGTAAATCAATGGTCTTCCCCTGAGGTGAATTTTTGACAGCAGAACTCTCCGTTTCATTTGTTTCCATTGCATCAAGTTTTGAAAATTCATCATCTTGAGATTCACAGAACTGTACGGGATTGGCGCTGAAAAATCTGAATCCACACTGTAAATGCAAAGGAACAAATGCTCTAGGAAGTATGTCATTGCCGCTGAAACCACGAGGATTTTCTGACGAAAACAATGGATACTTCTGCAGATTTTCGGACAAAGACGAGCCGATTTTTCTAGGGCCTGTGCTGGTATTCAGGTGCCGAAGAAGCGACAGGTATTGCTGAGTTCTGCGCGCAACCGAGCTGCTTTGAATGAACATTTTTTAATAGCAAAACCCTAATATAATCGAATTATAATTCAGGGTTTTGCAGCAATGAACACGCAGCTATGCATCATCCACTGCAGCCTCAGCCAGTCCCATGCCTACCGTTCAAAAAATGCCCGGAAGCCCGGGGCAAGCACATTTGACGTCGATACAGAGGGTTTAGGGTTTAAGCAGCGTGGGAACTTCAAAGGGTTTAAGGTTCAACGGAGAAATTGGGAACGAAGGTTTGTAGGGAGAGAACAATGTAGGAAGTACCATGGCAAAAATCCACTTGCTTAATAGTTATATTACAAAGATGTTTTGAATAATCTTTTTTTTCTGTTTTGGGTTTTAGTAGAGTGGTTTGGAATGTGGTTTGTTATTTTTGTTCGGAATAAAGAAGAGAATTTTAAGAGGGTGGAAAGTATTATATGTTTTTCAAAAGATGTAGAGAGGTAGAGTTATGTGATTGGAAAATGATTAAAGTGTTTTTTGGATTCTTAGTTTGCTTAGTGATGTTATATGGGTGTGAATTGTGGGCTAGCAGCCCGTCTTAAAATAGAAACAAATTGAAAAAATCCAAAAATGCTTGATCATGATCAAGTTCAAAATAAAAAGTTCAGTACGTTATGAGATAATGTTGAGTGAAACATGACCGACTCTCATTGAAACAATTGCTATGGTGTCGTTCATAAGATATTTGAAAAGAATTGAGCAAATGAGAGTAGGTAGATGGCCTAATGTTATCTTCAAAGAAGGCATGAGTGAAAGAAAGAAAACATGGATGAAACAAACCTACACATAGATGCAAAAATGGAATATCTACCTCAATGTCTATCCCACAAATAGCAAGGAGCTAAAGGATTTTGTTATGAAGAAGTTTCATAAAATGGTATAGGGAAAAGAGTTGGGTAGAAAGAAGAAATATTACATTGAGGAATTCAACCCTACATGTGATCTATAACAAAAAGAGTTCATTGGAGCTAGCATTTCGTGGAGGGCAAAGGTTCTTATTACTCAATTAAAGATCAACTCACATGAACTTCAATGTGAAACACGACGGTGGAAAACACCTAAAGAAGCTTGGGAAGAACAGGTGTGTACATTTTGCACATCTAGGGTTGTGGAATCGGAAAAACACTTCATTTTGGAATGTGATACATTAAAAGACATCAGAGAAAGTTATGAGAACATGTTAGCATCAGTTTCTTGGCATTGTCTTTTTAGCAAGGGGATTGTTGGAAGATTGGGTCAGCTCATCATCAATTTGAATTGGAAAATGATTGAATTGCAAAAAGCGAAACACAGGGAACTAATGGTCTCATAGACTATTTTTAGTCTCGTGTACCTTAAAATATCATTTCATTTCATATTTGTAATGGGATATGTTGGTTTATTATGATAAAGGGACATGTTAGTCTGTTGTTGGATAGGTGTTTTTATTAGGAAGGATGTTTTCGTCTTTTCTAAGTCATAAGTTATTATAAATTACTTGTTAGTGGCTAACTTGTGAGCTACTAGCACTAGCTCAAGGGTTATAGGAAAGCCAACTACTTTGAACTTAAACCTAGGGTTATAGTGGTAGCCACTTGCTTTGAACTTAAACCTCACTTTGATAATCTTATTAGTTATCATTTTTTTTAATATTAAATCTATAAAAAAAAATTAGCTTGTGAGTACTCATATTAGCCTAGGGATTACAGTGGTAATTGCTAGCTTTAAACTTAAACCCCACCTTAATAATCCACACAATCTACCGTGTTCGCTTAAATCTATTTAAAATAAATAAAAAATATTAATCTCTCAAAATATATATAAATAAATTATTAATATTTTATTAATATTTAATATAAATAAATTTAAAATTAAGTAATTAAAATAAATAAATAAATATTGTATTTTTAGTATTATTATTGAACTTTAATTATGAATACTTATTATTAATATAGTAATAATATTAACATTTTTACTTAGTAATATATGTTGAGCAAATGGCCTTTCATGTTTAAACATGTTTGTAGATTTACCTTCTATTTATCATCCTTAAGAACATGTGTCTTTCATTCCCACAACTAATTATGGCTTTCACCATTGATTAGATTTCAATTGCAGATGACAAGTGAATGGGTCTTGATACCATTTTTGTAGGTTTTAGGTTCATGCTCTATCTTCGTTGTTGTACTTACCATCCCCAAGAACAAGTACCAGTGCAACTGACACTTGGTCTTCACCATGGCTTAGGAATTCAACTGTATAGGACAAGTGAACAAGTCTTCATATCATTTATGTAGGCTTTAAACTCATGCTCTATGTATGTTGTTATATCATATGGTTTTGTGAAAAATACTATGATCAATTTCATTGTTGTAAAACTTGTGCAAATATTACAAACAACAAGTTTTTTATATTAAAACTTTGGTCTTTACTATACATGTAGAATTTATATACACCATCCATATGGATTTCTAAATTTTAAATTGTATTAAGTACAACATTTATATAAAACTCTCATGTGTGTGGGGATGTGGGGGGCAAGGGGGGAACGAATCGATGATTCGTTGGAGTAATGTGGATGAGACCTAAAGATAAAATCTAGTGGCCACCACTATAATACGAAGAATTCAAACCTAGTGGTTGCCACTATAGCACCAAGGGTATATCTGACGGCCTATAAGCTAGATATACCAAGAATTTGTAACTTAGCAAGAGTCGAGATTCCACAAGGGTGGGGGGCCTGCTCCTTGAATGTTATCATAATGGACCAAAAATAACCCCCTTTGGGATTTGAAACCAGGTGGAGGGGATAACATCACATTATGCCAACCACTTGATCATCCCACGAGAAGACCTCTCTTATTAATATTAAATAAGATTAAATTTACCAAAAGAGTATGAGTATACATAACTTCAACTTTAATATTAAAAGGCATGTCTCATGGAAGAAATTTATCATTTACATGCATATCCTTATCACTCTTTTATCCATGATATATGATTTATTATCACTATTTTTTGGGGGGTTATATGATTGATTATTAAAAGCATGTCATTGTCATTCTTTTTTAAATATAAATAAGGGGAGTTAATATCATAACTAATGTTAGTGTTAAGTAAGTGATACAAATGTCCACAGGGTTTTGGATAGACGGTGATCGAGTGAGTTGTTAAGGCACTCCTAGATGTTAAGTCACTGGTTCAATTCCCTGCCTTATTCGGGTGTTATTATGGACATGACCATGATGTAGCCTTAGCCTCACCAATGTCGAACTTATAAAAATAAAAAATAAAAAAGTAAGTCATACAAGTAATAAAATTCACTTTTATTGTGGAGTTTATGGGTATGCATGAATTTTGAATAGGTTAATTAATATATAAATTTTTTATTATAAATTTGATATTTATAATTATAAATGGCGCAATCTAATTAATAAACGAAATGGTTTTTTTGGCAGGAATCCAAAGATACAATTTTAGGCGAGATAATGATTTCTTGTTTTTTAGAATGTAACTATGAATGCATGAATAGATTCAACAGCTCAAAAAACCATGTAGCACTCAAATTTTGTAGATTAAACAACTTAAAACTTATGATTCTTAAAAATCTCTATTGTAATTTGGGTCAAATTGACCAAAAAAAAA
>APFE030613871.1:0-29565 GCA_000404065.3 Pinus taeda
TTGCTGGACGTTGAAATTTTGGGTTGTTGTTGGGTTGTCGTTACTAAAAGGAAGAGACCTCTGAAGTTTGTTGAATCATATTGGAAGGATGTCTTGGTGGAGGAGGAAGGTATTTTGGTCAGGTCTAAGGTCTTGGTCTATCTCAATTTGATTAATGGAAGAGTTTGACTGGGTTTTCCCATAGAGAGGAGTTTTAGCCTTGGTTTAGTGCCTACATCTGGTGGCATTGATATTCATCTTTTGTTTTGATGATTTCTTGATGAAAAGAAAAACATAAAGAAGATATTAAGAATACAAGAACAACACGAGTAATTATGAACATAAGAAAATATTTTTGCCTTTCTACTTTTCTAACATGGTATCAGAGCTAAGGTGAAGAAAGAAGAAAATTGCAGCTTGAAGATATATTGAAGGAATGTCATTAAGAAAAATGATTATATAAGAAGAGAAGCCTATTATCTATAGAGACTATGTCAACTATAATGAACACATAAAACAAGCTAGAAGGAGTCTCCAATTATAGGGCATGGAAAAAGAGGATAGATCTTATCCTCGCTAAGCATAAATTCTTTGATCTTGTTCAAGGAAAAGTCAAGAAACCTAAAGATGATGTGGGAAAATATAAGTTCAGAGAAATTGAAATCATGGACATGAATTTGATAGTCGATGGAGTAAAGAACAATCTGATACCATACATATCCAACATAGAATATGCTCAAGAAATGTATGAAGCCCTCTCTAAGTTCTTCACCATCAAGAAAAGTGATCTAATAACTAGCCTTAATAATGAACTAAGTACAATAAAAATGGCAAAAGATGATATTGTGTCATCATATTTTGTAAGGATCGTTAGAATAAGAGATTAAATACAAACTATAGATGAAGTTGTACTAGACAAAGAACTTGTGCTTGCTGCTCTTCTAGGTCTATGAAAATCTTGGAGTGATTTTACATAAGGAATTAGCAATTGGAAGGATACTCAAACCTTTGAAAAAATGTGGAAGCATGCAGTAAAGAAGAAGCTCACATATCATTAGTAAACATAAAGGAGGATGAAGAAGACAACACCTCTAATGCCTATTTTTCTCATCACAAGAAGAAGGGAACATTCAAGAAGTTGAAAGGACCAAAGAATAAATTTGACCTATCCAAGATTGAATGCTACAATTATCATAAGATGGGTCATTACAAAAGTCAATGTCCCGAGAAGCTAAGGAATAAAAAGAGAGATAGATAACAAGAAAATGTTACCAATGAAGCTCCACCTAAGAAGAACAAGACTAAGGAATCAGAAGTCAAAGACTTATACTATTAAGTCCTCTTTTACATATCCATCTTATTCCACTATTTTAAGTTTTGTAATATGTTTTGATTTCTATAGTTTTTAGGTATAATACATATTTTATAACTTTTTTAATTATTAGGAGCCTCCACCATTTTACTAAAATATAAGTATCTTGTTTTTTGTTTCATATTTTATGTTTGATTTCATCCTCACATCGATATTTTTTTATATTTTATACTAATAACCTTTATTTATAATTTTCCTTTGTTAGGAAAGCTTGCAAAATAAGCAAAGGTTATGGAGGTGTTGTAGTGGCTACAACCACCCTCCAAAATTTTGGCCTACACCAATTTCAGAGACTCCCTTGAAGAGTTTCACTTAATGGCTGCACACACTAGCTCGTGTGACTCTTTACATCTGCCTTGCTTTTTCATTGCATTCAAGTCTCTGTATGCTAATGTTTGATTAATTCTTGTGACCATGTTCTGGTTATGCTCAAGGTCTTCACTTCGTATGTGCTTGTTGTGTTCACTATGAAAGCATCTGTCACACTCACACACAGAGTCACATTCATTGTCACGCAAGTGTCATCTCAATCATGTATGATCGATCACGAGTGTCGCTCTTATCACATGCACCGTCAATTTGTCATGTTGAACATGTGCGTTTGGATGGTTTGGGTTGTTTCATCGTCAAGTCATGTGAGTGTATGTTTGTATGATCACCTATGCATCTTTCGATTGTTCACACACTTAGTCATTTTTTCTGAAGTTATGATCACTAGACTCCACTCTAATAGTCGGACCATCACCACTCCATTCAATTGATCGATTTTCAACCAGAACAATGAAGAAGCACCAAGCTAGCTTGTCTGCGCTGCCCGCAAGCAATGCAATCAACTCTCATGCTAGCCACCCAAACAATCGTACCCGATAGTCACCCCGCACTAACTCCCTTCAAAATTTGCATAGAGGCCTCTCACCTTACTCACTTAACTAACTGAGGAAATTGCATAGATAGGCTAGACAGACACGAAGTTCCCATCCCTATCTCCTTCAAAAAATTGTGCAGTTTTCCCAGTCAATCATCGGGACAGTCGACTAGCTTTTCATCTCGGAAATTGTACAGTATTAATGACCAAGACTTCCACTACCCATCAGTTAGCTCAGCTCAGAAATTGCACAGAGATGATTAGCAAGTCGGCCTCCTAGCCTCAGTGCATTTCCCCGCCAACAGCTCCCAACAGTTCCCTCTGGGAATTGCACAGTTTCTTCTACTAGTGACTGAGTAGCCAACTAGCAGTTCCCTCTGGGAATTGTGCAGTTTTGGCTGCTAGTGATCCCAGTAGCCAATTGGTAGTTCCCTCTAGGAATTGCACAATTTTGGTTTCTAGTGACCCAACAGCCAACTGGCAATTCCCTCTGGGAATTGTGCAGTTTTGGTTGACAGTCTCTAGGGCAATTCCTCAGAAAATTGCACAAACCGTGCCTACTAACCCTTCATGCAGCGCGACCCATTCCTCTGGAAAATTGCAAAAATCTGGCTTTCCATCCCTCGATGCCTGTTCATTTTGAAAAATGTGCAAAGCATGCCTGCCTTTCCTTTTAGCAGCCCGGACTGTTCCTCCCAAAATTTACGCAATTTTTCCTCCCAGTCGAGTTGGACCCCACAGACAGTCACTGTCGACTCAAATTTCTTGTCTCCATCACTCAGTGAATCTTTCATAGTTTTCATTAGCAGTGCTCGGAGCCATCATCCTGCATCACATCCTTGTTGCCTCTCCTGGTCACCTGCATTCGAATGGTCATGTGTCATGGTATACTAGGAGGTTTTGGATTTGATGTCATCTCGTCATGAGTGACTGCAAGCACAGGTACACCAATAAACATGGCAAGATGAAAAATGGGATGAACAAAGGGAGCACATGCAGAATGACAGGTTCACCAACAAAGGAACAAACGAAGCATGTGAAGTAGACGAACGTGATGAACATGCACCTTCGTGAACAATTAAGCCTGTCAAGCCTTCCATCATTGCAAGAAAGGAACAACATGTTAAAGATTCATCAAGCGAACTAAGGACCATCTAAGACTCCGTTCACTTCACCATGCAAAGGTGAAGCTATGATACACCATGAAGGCATCCATCACTTAGCAGCACTGTAGCTTGAATGTACTCTAGCAGCAACACAAATGTACTAGCATTGTCATGTCAAGTCATGTCGAGTCAAATCATGATTCATGTCGCCCACATCTCCACTATGGGCATGTTGCCAATCAATGTGATGTAGTGTGGAAGTCTAAGAGACCCACTTGTTGAACATAGTGTCATGTAATTTGGAAAGTCATGGAAGCTGAATGGTCATGAGGGTAGTCGAAAAACCACAAGGGTTAGTTTCACCCTTAGCTATAAATACCCTCTCATTTGTACATGAAAGGGATTTTCACCTCAGCTCCTCCCACATAGCCAAGAGAGTCTGTAATATTTTCTTTGAGGAGTAAGTAGTGGCTCCAACACTCCATTGACGGGGTTAGTGAGGTATGGTGTAAGGATGTGTCTTGGAACTTTCTCTTAATTCAGAATCATGTTAACACACCAACATGTTTTCACACATGTATTGTATTTGTTGTAAAAGTGATCTTTAACACTTGTAATGCATGTTACTTTCACCTATGTTCTACATCTGAACTGATTCATTTGTTGTAATACATAATCTATTAATGGAAATGTTTTGTATATGATGTTAATTCTATCCCATCCATGTCGACTTCTCTGTTGGACATCAGATGAACCTTTCACATGAACCTTGTTGTAGTGACTGTTGCACTCATTCGGACTAATCCGTGAGTGTTGTACGTGCTATCTTAACTTGTATGTTGTGATTGCTACATCCGAGTGGAATACTCCACCAGAAGTTGTGTATGTCCTTTCTTGTTGTGTGTTCCTAGCCAAGTTGGGACTGATCCCTTTCAACATGGAACTCACCTTCGCCCTCTTCCCCTCACAGTGAAAGAACCATTGACGCAAGTACATTTACACTCACCAGGCACATGAACCTCACTTCTCGAAGACAAAGAAGATCACTCTCCTGTGCTGACAAGCAAGAGTTGAGGCAAATCCCTAAGACAATGGCAATTGGGCCATCATACCGCATGGGACTCCCACTCCAAATGGTGTGAGGTCTAGTTGGGACTTCATACTGGGGTGATCCCCTAAATGTTGGTGGGTCCAACACCGTCAACATTTCTAGTGCTAGAAGGAGGGGCTAATGACAAGTTATGTCCTCATCCAATTTTGAACCTTTACATACCTTTCATGGAGTCTTTCACTCTTCTTCCCCTGCGATGTTTTTCGAATCATGAAGATGTCTTCATCTTGGGGAAGCTTTTCAATATCTTGTCTAGTTTCACGTATGATGGTGAAGGTGAAGTGGCCTAGCTTGAGCACTTACATAACTTTCTTTCCATGATTCATGAGGAAGATGAGTTTTCTGACAAATAGGTTAGTTTGTTGTTTGCATACACACTTCGTGAATCTCCATTTCGTTGGTTGCTCAGCCTACTAGCTGACACCATGCACTCTTTTGAGCACTTATGTGATCTTATTGAAGACACATTCTATCATTTTGATCCAGACCATCTTGACTGAAAATTGTTACAACAACGAAGGGCTCTGCATGAATCGGTTATTGATTTTTGGCAACACTTTTGTGACTTGCAGTTTCAAGCTCCGAGTAGCTAGATAAAATTTGTTTATCTTTGGGACCGATTTGAGTATTGCCTTAAGAAATCTGTTCAGCCCAAGAGAAAGTTTGAAATCAAGCCTCACTTAACATTCTTCATTGATGGAACTACACAATCTCATGTGGATGCGGTCACTGTCTCAACTAACTTTCCACCTCTCTCTCATTCAACAACTCCATCACTGCCCAGAGATGTTGAGGATCATGCTCACACACCTGTTCATCCTTCACATTCTCCCAACATCATTTCTCTCAATTTTCGCTCAGATTTGGTTGTGAGTCCTTCATGTTCTCATATGAATTCTTTTCTACGACCTCCATCTTCACACTCGGGTGTTCCTTCAGATGATGCTACCTTGTGTTCATCCATTCCAGACTCTTCAATTTTTGTGAAGAAGGAACAACCCATTGACGGAGTTGGTGTTGCACAACCAACATGCACTATCATTCATGAAGAGTGTGAGTGGGAGCTTGAACATCAACACTCGGTGAAGGACGACTCCCTTCCGTCCGAGCCTGCTCTGTTCTTTCCTGACCTCTTTGGTGAACCTGCCACCAATGATTTCACATGTGTGTCTTCATCGACGGATTCAACCATTGTTGATCTCTCGCAAGACACACAATATGTTAGCCTACCATCCAACAATGGAGAGGACCAATCATTAATTGAAAATCCACTTGATCTTTCATCTGCTCTTTTTGGAAACACAGAGGGTGAACATCCTTACTTCTCATCTACCCCTGTGTGTGATTCATTAAACCATGAGGATGCTGACCAACGTCCTAAATTTTCTAATTTTGGTTTTCGTGATCTATTCACCTCATCATCCAATCACGATTTTGATTCACTCGTTGTTAATCCATCTAGGCCACTGGTCTACCAACATCTATCTGTTAATGAAGTCGAACCCCACATACTGTCAAGGCACTTCAGCCCGAGCTAATGGTTATGCCAGGCCCTCGCTCTCCTGAGGTTGGTTTCACTTCTAATTAGGAAATTGTTCAAATACCTAAGGCTCCTCATCACTCATTTGTATGCACTCAAGATCAATCTAACACTCATATTTTACTTCCTCCACTCAAACTACATGATCCCATCGCTCATGTATTGGAGTAATCTTACACAACAAGCACACTTGTGCAACATAAGTGGTCTACATTTCTCACTTTCACTTCCGTATCACGGTCAAGGGAATGCATGCACTCAACATATGTATGCAATGTATCGCAACATCATGGCAAGTCCACTGCGTGCATGACATGTGCTTTCACTCATTTTGTTTTGTGGATGCTTGTAAGCTTGGAGTGTGTCTGTTTTCATTGTTGTATCTTTCACATTTTTTGGTTCACACAACTGGGCTTCTCACGGACCAAGCCTTCACCAACATGGGTCAACCAATGCACTGATGGCTGTATTCGAAATATCACTTCATGTGATCAGTCCCATGCATCGTTAGCTTAGTAGTAGGAGTAGTCTTTGCTTTCAGTTTGCTTGCTTACATGCTTGTTTTCTTTCTTACCTTACATGTTTGTTTGTTTGTTTTCTTGTGTGTTTTCTTACTCCCTTTGATTTCACTTTTACTTCTGCTTCTTCTTTGCTTTGTTTCTTTTGTTTACTATTTTTGTTCACATTCATTTTGTTTGTTTGATATATTACTATTTTGTTTCCAGAAATAAGTGCTACCAACTACTACATTCTGGCTTTTGAATAGAGTATGTGGCTGAAATTTGAGGAAACTCGTGACACTGGAGCACTTGGCCAGTCTTGTGTCTACCTTCTCTGTGCTTGGTTGTAACCTTCAGTTGATGAAGTCCTAACGGAAAATATGAACCATCTACAAGGGAAGTTTCAGTCCAACCATGAACATGTTTCGACACTAGGAAGCCCCATGCCTGTACTCAGCCTTCTGCTCTGTGTGTTCAAGCTAATCCAACTAGTAGAAATGATGAAGGGGAAAAATCTAAATGAGAAAACCTATGTCAGAGGTCTTACACGCTTCTATGAAGGAACAACCTCTTCTGTTCTCAATAAGTCAAGATCCCTCTTCCGCCCTAAAAATAAATAAGTTCCTATTCACAATCCTCTTGAAAAATACAAAGGCGAAAGAAGAGAAAGGCTTCTTGCGCAGAGAGGTGAAGCATGCAACTCCATCAGGCTAATGACTAGGCTCGCTGGTAGTGGATCAATGTGTGTTTTCTTGTGTGACTCCATCGGGGTACTGTCCAGACCTGCTGGGAATGGAGAAACACCAAAGATGAAAACCTATACTATGAAAATATTCAACTCACGAGCTAAACTACCCTTCCCGAATTCGAAACACTGAGATCGAATCTAAAATTTTGATTGTGTTTGACTGAGTTGACAAAGGGTGAACCATGTATGTAATTAAAGGTTGATTAATTGTAACCATATAAGTGGGAGAAAGGTAATGAGATATAACAAATGTGGTCCCTCAAGAAAACCAATGAAGAACTATTCGAAAGGTAGAATAAGAAGATAAAAAAACACATACTTACATTTCCAATAGACAATATATAGATAATAGATAGATAGACATATTTATACTAGCAAATCCTTATATGTTTCAAGGATCTAAAAAGCTCAACCATTGTGATAAACAATTCATTCAAGTGATCCAAACTTGGGATTCAAGTCATCTGATAGTTTAATCATTTTGAATCAACAGTTTGTTTTCTGAAAAAGAAGAATTAGTAGTTAAGAGTGCCATATTTTGTACATAATGTTATTCCATGTATGAAATTAGACTTTAGAAACCATCATAAAGCAATCAAATTAGAATTGTACCAATCTCCTTCACCATTGCTGATAAGTTTCAGACATTAATGAAATGTACCAAATTACCTCCAAGATAGGCGTCTCTAAATATTGAAGCACGTTCCTTGAAATGTAAGGAGGTTAAAGGTTACAAGATTTTCTATCCTCCTATAGATGTCCACTCCTTAAGAGGATAACATCCTTAGGGAAGAAAAATGAATACTAGTGACAATCAAAGGAATTAACGATTGCACACCTTTAATGAGGTTTTATGTAATTGCATGAAAATGCTAGGGATTGTTGTTGTACAGTAAGTCAAAGTCAACTAAATATTTTCATTATGTGCATGTGAGAAGATATAACAACCCTCGATATGTTCAATGATTAAATTATGAAATTCTAAGAGAATAAAAGGCACAAATCCTTCCAAAAATGCAGCAATATTGTTTCCAAAATTAAGCTCATAATTTAGCATCGAAAGGTGTTAACTTACTGCAATTTGCTATCTATAGTTTTAGAGGAGCACTCTAAAGGTTATCATGAAAAAGAGTGAAAGAATAGACCTGTAGACTTCATCAATTGATATTCAACAACTTCAAGGAAATTGACACTAGCCTTGAACATTTGAAGGATTCCTTTTACATAGTGCACAAGTGCATCAACAAAGAACTATTTTAGGTACAACATTCAAATTTCACTGCTGTATCAAGCATCTATCCATTTAAATGTTTTTAAGAGAAAAATATCATTGTTGTAAGGCTGAAACTTAAAAATATATAAGATTATTTAACAAAGTGGTGGGATCACTATGACATTCCTTAGGGTGGGATGAATGGTATTGATTAGGTATGTTGCAATAACATACCATACATTGTGTCTTATCAGTCCATTACCTGAACTTGTGTAGACACACCATGTACCTACATCAAGAGTGTAGTTACTTGTCTGGAAGCTTGCATTGAATATCATATGCATGGCGGTTCCGAATAGGATGGCATCTAAAGTTCATTATGGTGATTCCCTAATACATGGACAAAAATTTGTGGTAAGCTTACTATGATGAGCTTTCATATAACATGTAAGCCATATTAACTAGTCTAGTTCAAGGTCATGATAAGGAACTAAAAATATTAGTCCCTTATCAATTCCTATTACCTGGTAGGATGAAAATATAACTAGAATTAACCAGTGGAAGTCACTCTGAACAAGGGATCAATCACCTACAATGAATATTTAACTATAAACCTCACCATTAACAGGTTTAACATTGCAATAGAAGGGTCAGATAGGGATTTTCATGTGGGCCACCCTACCAAGTTCAAATTGATTGCATGCATGGTGTTAGTACTTAAACTATGAGGTTTTCCATAAGTGTGAACTTCACTCATGAAGACCAACCTTATGTTTAATTTATGAAATCACATTGCAGACTGGTCACTACACTTACTTGGCCCCATCCTTATGTTCAATTTATGAAATCTCATTGCAAACTGGTCACTACACTTACTCGTGTGGCCAACACAACTACGTTGGTCATCCAAAATGTTGGTGGCCAACACAAAAGCCATCCACTCACTTTGGTGGCCTTGCTCCACATTTTATACCATAAATATCCTAGTCTAGGTGTATCCCCAAGATCTATCTAGCTAAATTTTGTAGATGTGGGAGCAGTTTTCAACTAGGATTGATTAGGAATGAGATTGATCAAACAATCATATTGCCATAACAGTGAAATAAAATATAACACAAGTTTCCCCATTGAAATGTGGATTACCATTAACCATGAACTTGTGTTAGAATGTTGGCAATGATTATGTTATGAAATTCTTGTGTTAGAATGTTGGCAATGATTAGGTTCCATACTCAAAAGTTTTTTTTACATTTTGAGCCTAAAAGAGATTTATTCTCATATGTAATATTTTATTTTATTTTATTTAAATTGTTGCTTTTCATATTCTATATATTTATCATATACTAAATTTATTTTTTCAATATGTTTGTAATTGCAGGTCCAGTCTTGGGGTAATGGATAATATAAAATATACTTCAGATGGAATAAAAAAATACATTGTTGTAATTGAGGTGGATCAAAATATGGCACCGTTACACAAGAGAAATAACCCTAAAATAAGGGGTGTGAGTGACAATGACAAGCAAAAAAGAATAGAGGGGGGAAAAATGTTGACCTATGGGTAAAGGGAGAGTTATTCCCAATAGATCCTACCACAAATTCTCACTGAGACTTCAAAAGTGTAACAGGATTGGTCAAATTTTTATGTAATGGAAAGAATGGGTTGCTAGGATATTGTGAAAACATAAAGGGAACTTGTCAATATCTTGAGAAGAAAGTGGACAACCTATTCAAAACAATCTATGGTCTGGAATACTGAAACTACAAGTTGGTTGAAAGCATTAATCAAATTCAAAACATGAATTTGTTGCAAATAATTAGAATATGAGTTAACGACAAACCATCTTTCTACACAATCAGAGTATTATGAACAACTTCGTAGAAAATAAAAGATTGGGTGAAGAGGGACAAAAGAACTTTGAAGAAAATAAAATATTTGTCAAATATAGAAAATATTTTAGTAAAGAGATTAAGAGTTTAAAACTTTAAGGTTGCTAGTTTAGCAAGGAATTTGAAAGTACTCAAGAAAACACCATTTGGAGGAAGATATAGAATTAAAAAAGTTAGCAGTATTTCTTCTTTGGTATCGACAGGGGGTGCTATGAAAAAGAGAATATATGTTATAAAATATCTCATGAAGCCAAACAAGAGAGAAGAAATCCTGGAGGGGGAACATATCTTATATTTTGAAGTCCATGTTCAAGAAAGATGAGATAATATCCATGATTGGACAACCATGTTTTGATTCCCTTAGAACATGTCTTGTTGATTAATTGATAAATCAACTGTCAGAGCCTGTGAATGCAAAGAAAGTCCAAAGTGTTTGTGATGATACTAGGATTAGTAGACGAGGCTATAAAACACTTTTTAAATGCTTACGAGAAGGATTGATAAATGTTGGAATCACTAAGGTTGTCATTCCTCGTCCTTTTCATATAAAAGTTACTCGTGTAAGAAGTAATAGAAAATTTGTTGATCTTGTGGGTGACATGTATCATATAGAAGCAAAGAAAGAGATAAAACAAAAGGGTGGGAAGAAAAATTTTAAGAATGAAATTGTGATTTTGAATTCAAAGAACAACATATGGTTAGATGTAGAGAAAATATTGCAAGCTATGGTGAAATTTTATGATATTTCTATGGAGGAAGGACATGGAAAATTTTTTTTTTTTGTCAAATTGGATGAGATGGAACTCATTAATGGTGAGAAATATGAAAGAGTGTCTATCACATTAATGAACAGGGCCATGGAACCTAATATTGAGGTAATTGATAAAAAAAAACCGCCCAATCTAAGAATCACATATGGTGGTTGGGATTGTTTCTCATATCTAAGGAATATCATGAAACACTTAAATGGGTTTTTTTATTATCAAACTTTGATTCCCACAACAATTGCCTCATGTAGAATGGGAGAAAAACTAGCTGTTAACGGTTATGGATCATATGAAGTTGAATGGCATCTGTCAGTTCATTTAAAAACATTAAAATGCACGTATAATGTTGGTCGTGGTGCTAATGCAAAGCATACTTGCAATTATTGTATGCACAAAAGGAAAAAAGAAAAAATGCCAAGGGGTGGGTGGTCAAATGGGATTACAAGTTGTAAACAAGACATTTCTCCAAATTGAGATGAGATGGATGAAAATATGGGTCCCATACTACCTATACCACTTACAAGAGTACATATATGTACATTGCATGCATTTGTAAGAACTGTTGATAAATTAGTGTATCTTTCCATTCTATTTGCTTGGAATAAAAGGCCACTGGAAATTGCACAAAATTCAATTGAAGCAATTGAGAAGGTTCTTTCTAATGCTAGTGAAATTTGAATATGTAACAACCCTAGTGAAATTTTCATGTAATAAAAATTAATAAAGCCAAAATAATAACCATGATTATGAAAAAAATGTTCTAGTATGAATGTTGGGAAAAAACATCCTAGTGTGGGTGTTCATTGGTTTATTATGGATAGGGAAAATGAAAAAGGAAATGGCAAAGAATTTGGAAAGGGAAAATGGCATTTTTGGAAATTTATTTATGAAAATAATGGAAATTAGGAGAAAAGGAAGGTGAAATGTTATAGGTTTCATGTGAGGAGGAAAATAAAGGAAAATAGAGGCCTCAATAATAAAATGTCTTATGAGGATAAATTGGTACCTTTTGTCAGTTCAGTTTTGAAGCTCTCTCTTTATTCTCTCTCTCTCACACTCTTGGACACTTAGAATTTTCTTGGAGTGCTTTAGCATTGGATCAAGAAGAGCAAAGAAGGTGAAGGAAAGCAATGATCAAGCAAGGAAGAGGAGGATCAAGTAGCTACAGTGGGATTATTTGTAGGTATTGATTTGCATTTGTGATTTCCTTGTTAGTTTTTGCATACATGGTTATGCAGGTGTGTTCTTAGTTCTCGTGCTATCATAGGCATACATTTTTCTAGGTGCGACAATGTTTTTCAAACTTTCCTTGCCATTTCCATATAGGCATGGTGCGATGGGTTCTCATGTTTTGGTTGAGTTGGATTTCTAGATGGATTCGAAACTGAGTGAGGTGGATCTCTGAAAGAAAGAACACATGGGCCTAGCAACCCCTGAACCAGACTATGGGTCACGATAAAGCCAAATTTTTTATTACCTTAGCAGGACTAGGAATCCTCGACCAGTGGATGGTGGGATATATGGTAAATCCTAGAGGTGGGTGCTCTCCATTAGGCCTAGGAATCTCAGTTAGGGTGGGATATATGGTAAATCTTGGAGAGTGAAGTCTCGGTTAGGGTCTAGTGATCCAGTGTGGATTGCAATAAATCCTAGATACCGATGTCTCTGTTATGGCCCAGTGATACCTAAATAAGACTGTGGATTGTATTAAAGCCTAGATATTACGAGATAGGAAAATTCATCATGCTGTAGGTGGATAAATCTGGTGGCATCCATGCTTGTTTTGGCCGAGTGATCCGGTGACTATTGTGGTAAAGCCTAGTTCTAATGATGAGGTTGAGGTGGTGTAGCCTCAGGAAACCCTAGTTGATTTGGTTTATGAGTCCCAAATTTATGCTTGGAATATGGCATGGAGGTGATTGGATGAAAGAAATATTTGGTTCATCCAATATATGGTCAAGTGGTTCGTGGAATTCACATACCTGGTTGGCATTTGCATTCATTAATAGTTCCTTTACTTGGTATTTTATGACCAAATGTACTGGTTCATATGTGGCATTTATGGCTGATGTATCCTTATTATTTCTATTGTTAATATGTTGGTTATGAGTATGGTTTATGACAGTGATGATGTATGTCTCTCATCATGTTTTGATTGTAAATGAATGCACAATGAATATATTACCTAATAGATGATGATGCAGTTAATGTGATAAGGCATCAATGCTTCTTAGCGATTCTTAGATAAGTATGAGACTCCTATTCTCAAATATATTGTTATGACATGTAGATTGCATATTCATGACATGTTCGATGAAATGCATGTCACTTCTAGTAGGGGTCCAATCAAGTATTTGTTCAAATATTTGCATTTGTATCAATGTATCGATGTTAATTTTCATTCTTGAAGGTCTCAAGGAGTTATGGGCAGTAGCTTGAGTCTTGGGTTGAAAAGATGGCACAAAATTCGGGGTCGCAGGCTTAGAACTAGCTAAAAACGACCCTAGTCGCTTGCATGCCCATGTTGTGAGAGTGACTAGAGGGAACCAGTTGCACAAATGCCCATTTCATGGGAGTGATTAAGGCTCTAGGGAAGTGAAGTGTCAAGTTGTCTCAAGGGTTGATCACCTAGAAGGGTTGGTTGGCTCTTGTAGGTTATGTGACATGCACAAAAGGTCATATTGGTTGTGTTGTGTTAGTTACACTTCCTTAACTATACATGGGGAGTTGAATCAGATTGTATTAGCCTCTCATCACATGTTTACCCAAGTGGACCAGTTAACTTGGGTAAATGTGGGAGGAGGGTTTTACAGAGTGGTTTCAAAGCATGGTTCACCCCTTGGGCTGGATGGGAGGTGTGTTGGTCATGCATTCATGTTAGTTTCATATGTGTTCCTTATGCTTGTTGTCTATATAGTTGTTGTTTATGCATGGTGTTGGTCATGGTTTATTTCTGTCACCATGCGGAAGTTGATGGCGTGTTGTTGGATGTGTTTATTGTGAGTATAGGTCAGTTATGCACTAGTCATGTATGTCAATGTTTTTATGTATCGTGTGTGCATGCATGTTTTACATATGTTGATTATACATACATTGACATGATTGTAGTTGTCATGCATGAGTTCATAATGTGTGGTAGATCGGGTCATGCATTGATGACTAGACTATGGTTAGGATGATATCTATATGTTGTTATGATTATGTTTATACATGTACTTTATAATTTGGTTTATCTTGCAGATGAGATATCCTCCTCAAACTATACTGAGGTATGTTGATTATATTTATATTTTTGTTTAAATGACATGTTATGGTTGACAGGAAAGAATATCAAGATGACTAGAAAGATGGTAGGCTACAGTTCACATGAATTTCCCTATGGATCAAATGAGCAACATGATGTTGGGCACTCTTCTAAATTAGCAGACACATTGAGAATCTTAAAGAAAGAATTACGAAGTTGCAAGGAAGATAATGAAAAAATCATATAGGCATAGGAGAAACAAGCAGAAGTTGATGCAGTAATCCTTCAATGTTTGTCAAAATTGTAGAGATAGGGACCACCTCGGAAAAACCATGGATAGGAGGAAAAATTTGATGGGGCATATGGCAGTAGATCTCATGGTGGGCACAGGTCGAATAGGGATGACATGGTTAGAGATGGCAGGTTCTTGGACACTCTAGATAGGAGAGGTGAAGGACACAGGTACTATTCTAGCTCTAGTTCAGACAGGCACTATGATCATTGTTGGATGATAAAAGGTGCCTTTTAAAAATCCTAATTGTCCCACATTATTATCAACCCGGGAAAGTCCTCTTATTTCAAGAGTGTACAGAGTATGTGGTTGCTATTAATTCAGAGAGTAATGTTTCCTAGACTGCAGTATAGATCTTTAAATACAAGAGTAAACAGATGCATCTAATAAAATCCAATTGCAATCATTAAAGGGAATATAACATCTAAACTTCAAGACTCAATATTCTACCGAAATCATAATCAATCCTTACTCAAGCAATTCGACTAGCAATGGAATCAACCGAGAGTACAGTAGCAATAACTCATCTCTTCTTAAATGATTTAATCTAAATCAAACCCAATCTTCAGTAAATAATCTAAACAACAATGATATCAATTTGAGAGTCCAACAACGATAGTTAATACTCTTTACAGTTGACTAAATCAAGTGGAATATTTATCTAAGTAACTCAATCTGAAATGAAAGTGAATTGAATCAACGACAATACTGTAAGTCATATAAAGCAGAGATATTCTGTCAACACAGGAAAACAATAAACAACGAAGGAGATAAAATCACAGAAAGCAAGAATACTATTAAGCCATCACACTTGCAAGAATTGGAGATGTATAACACAAAGAAATCAGTTAAATCCACCAGAGGTCGGGCCCTTAGCCGCCAGCGAACACTGCTAAGTTACTTCAGATAACACGAGGGAACAAAAAATTCACTTATGTATTAACCATCGAATGTAAGTGGCATTACAATATAACCGTGTTCTCTCAACAATGAGAGTCTATAATTAAAATTAAAAATTCAATAATAACAAAGCTTCTCCCTTTCTTCTTACAATAGTATCCTTTTATAATCAGGAAGGGTAAAATATAAATGGTAAATGCGATCCCTTAGGATCTCCTGATCCTAGGGGATTCACAACCGATTTCCAACTTCAGACATCCTTTCCTTTCTCATGCTGATCCTCATGATTCGTCTTTAGCCTTGTCCACAACTGCAACGTTCCTTTCTTTGCTTGTTGATTTTTGCTATTCCTTCATTAGGGAATAAAAATTGTCCCTTTTGTTGTTTTGCTACATAAAGAAGGGTAATAATTAGCTAAATCATAACTGCAGATAATTCCTTCATTTCTTACCATAATTCCTCAATATATTACCGCATTAGGATATATAAAAGATAAGAATAAAGAAAAAGGATGATGAGATTAATAGTAACTACATACCCATTTCGTGACTCAACATACTCCCCTACTTACCTTGTTTCATGTCCTCATGAAAAGCAAGTAATTTGTATGCAGAGCAGTTAAAGAATAAGCTGGAGAAGGAATGTTGTAAAGTGGTCTAAAACCATGGTTCTTGGTCAAGAGCTCAAAGATGCGTTATTTCTGCCCTTCAGGCAATTCGTATATAGCCCGATAACCTTCAGCAGGATACCAAATGATAGGGCTACGAAACCGACATCCTAGCCAATAAGGACCTTCTCTCAAAATGAGATTGCTATAAGTGACAAAACTATCTACAACTAGCTTAAAATGTTTATAATTAAATGGCTCTCTATTCTGTACATTACTAGTGGAGATTGTCCACTTGAGCTTGGTTGCAACCAAGGAGCTTTCTTGAATGTAGAAGAAGAATTATACTCCCTTCTGTACAATATCTTTCTGAATAGGCCCCAAAATTTTGATTACCCCTTCCCTTGTCATCAGACTCTTGTGATTGGACATCATTTGTAAAGGGTGCTTGGGTTCA
Source organism: Pinus taeda (assembly GCA_000404065.3). Lineage (NCBI taxonomy): Eukaryota > Viridiplantae > Streptophyta > Pinopsida > Pinales > Pinaceae > Pinus > Pinus taeda. Next base: position 16,592 of record APFE030613871.1, read on the forward strand.
CTTCAGACCCAAAGATCCAGTCCAGGCTTTTGTCTTTGGAACGCGTTATGAGCCTTGATCCATTTCAGTTGATTGCAAGCAAATGAGATAAAGGTTTGGAATTGAACATCCCCCACAAAAGGGTTGGGTTTCTTTTCCACCTCTTCCTCTAATAAAAAATTATGTAGGTAAAATTCACAAAGCAACCTTTGAACTTTTATCCCATGCTGTTTGCAACAATTTATAAAATCTTCAATTGTTTTTAACTCAATGGGTTTTCCAGCGCTCACGGTTTTAAATTTTAACAACAAGTATCGTTCTAACAAAAATAAGGCATCATTATTGGCAAGAGATTTGCGTGCCAAGACATCAATGTATAATGAGCAGATAGTGTCTGTTTGACTCATGACCTTCTCTAATTTGAGCTTCATTTTCTCAATTTTCTCTTCTCCTTTTCGGTATTTGTCGAAGGTGTCACTCTTGCTCTCTGATGTATTCATGTCCCGAAGCTGTCTCTGTAATTCTTGGTATTTTTGCTGGGAGATAGTTTCTTGTTTAGGTCATTCTACTGCAAGCTGAGCCTGTGCTAAATCTTCTTGAAGATTCAATATATTGGGGTCGTTGCTTGTCATGATGTCTTTGTATCCTTACATATATATTTGTACACTTGTGCCCTATATAGGATCATAAAGAGTGAGCAAAGGAAAGAAAGGGTGTTCTCAAACAAATATTCACAAAGTTCTATTTCCTAAAGGAAACAACAAAAGAAAACCTCACACAAAAAGTGTTGTTCCTTATAGGGAACAACAAGGAAAGTCACGCAAAAAGGTGTTGTTCCTTAGAGGGAACAACAGTTGTTCCCTGTAGGGAACAACAAAGAAAATATATATGAAAATTGTCGTTCCTTAGAGGGAGCCATAGCTGTTCCCTGTAGGGAATAGCAAAGAAAATACATACGAAAATTGTTGTTCCTTAGAGGGAACAAAAGTTGTTCCCTGTAGAGAAAAACAAGGGAAATACATGAAAAAAAATTGTTGTTCCTTGTAGGGAACAACAGTTGTTCCCCGTGGGGAACAACGAAGAAAATGCACACAAAAATTGTTGTTCCTTATAGGGAACAACAACTATTCCCTGTAGGGAACAACAAAACAAAATGCACGCCGAAACTATTGTTCCTTAGAGGGAACAATAGTTGTTCCTTAGAGGGAACAATAGTTGTTCCTTAGAGGGAACAACATTTGTCCCTTTGAGGGAACAACAACTATTCCTTGTAGGGAACAACAAGAAAAAAATTGCACACGAAATTGTTGTTCCTTAGAGGGAACAACAACTGTTCCTTAGAGGGAACAACAGCTGTTCCTTAGAGGGAACAGGAAGAAGAAAACAATTACACACCGAAATTGTTGTTCCTTAGAGGGAACCGCGGCTATTCCTTAGAGGGAACAACAACTGTTCTTTGTTGGGAACATCAAAAAGAAAAAATTACGCACGAAATTGTTGTTCCTTAGAGGGAACAACAACTATTCCTTAGAGGGAACAACAATTGTTCCTTAGAGGGAACAACAAGAAGAAGAAAAAAGTTGCACATGGAAATTGTTGTTCCTTAGAGGGAACTATAGCTATTCCTTAGAGGGAACAACAAAGGAAAAATAGAAAAAAAAAGAAAAACAAATTTATATACAATTTGTTATACAAGCAAATTCAATCAAACAGAAAGGGAAATTATGTGCAAATTTCAAAAACAAATAAATTCTTCACTGGATCGACGTTGTGGATGGGTTGCCCTCCTCAGCAAGAATTTGTATAACTGTTGGCAAAAGGACTCCCTGGTAAGCAGTTTGTGATAGAGGCTTACTCGATGTCTGTTCATTTTAAAAGAGTAGCTAGACCCATTAATGGTGGCTAATGTGAGGGTGATATTATCATGCACCTTTTGTATCTCATAGGGGCCTAACCATCTAGTTTGGAGTTTTCCCAGGAAATCCTGTAACCTAGAATCATACAGAAGTGCCCAATCACCTTCGTGGAAGATCTTCTTCTTGATAAGGGCATCATGCCATTTCGCTCTTTGTTGTTGGATCAATGTAGTATGTTGAAGAGCTGATAGCTGGATTTCATCCAATTCATTGATTTGATGTAGCCTATTAATTTGTGCTTCATTTAAGTCCAAGCCTACTTCCTGAGCTATCCTCAATGTCTAAATTTCAAATTCGATTGGGAAGATAGGTTCTTTTCCAAACACTAGCTGATATGGGGAATATCCCGTGGTATTTCTCTATGTCATACGGTATGTCCACAGGGCTTCTAGCAATCGGGTAGCCCAGTCACGTCTATGTGATGTGACTGTCTTTCTGAGTATTGCCTCGATTACTTTATTGGTGTTTTCTACCTGACCATTTTCCTGCGGGTGCTATGGAGTTGTGATTTTGTGCATGATATGATGATTTTTTAATGTCGCAGCAATCTTATGGCCTACAAATTGTAGCCCTCCATCCATGATTATTTCTCTAGGAAAGCCATAATGCACGAAAAGTTGGAAAAGAAAGTGGATTACTGAGTCCTCCGTTTCCCTTGGTAATGCTTTTGCCTCCACCCATTTAGTCACATATTCTGTTGCGACTAGTATATATGTCTTTTGATTAGATGATGGGTTTATTGGACCAATGAAATCTAACGCCTGTCATTCAAAAGGTTTAATGACTAACTGCAAATGCAGGGGCATCTCATTAGATTGCCCAGGGCATCCCATTCTTTGGCAACTATCGCATGCCTGGACAAAATTCTTGACATCCTTAAAAATGGTGGGCCAATAATAGCCCATCTGTAAGACTTTGTGACCAGTCTTGCAGTCTACAAAATGTCCACCTCAAGGCCCATCGTGGCAAGCTTTTAGGATGTCGAAGATTTCGTCTTCCCTAACACATCTTCGAATATACATATTGGCTCCTGTATGAAATAAATATCCTCAAATCTAGGAGAACCGAGTGCTATGTTGTACTATTCGTTTTCTTTCACTGGGCGTCAGGTGCTTGGGTAATTTTCCTATTGCTAGGTAGTTTGCAACATCTGCATACCACAGTGTTTTCACGATTACAACAAATAAGTGCTCATCTAGGAAACAGTCTTCTACTGCTGCTGAGTCGTCTATCTTTGGCATACGTGAAAGGAAGTCTGCTACTGGATTTTCCCTTCCTGGTTGATGTTTGATTGTTATGTCGAATTCCTACAAAAGTATCAACCATCTTGTCACTCTTACATTTGTAACAGGTTTATTAGCTAGATATTTAATAGCAGAGTGATCAGTATACAAAACCACAGGGTATTCTATTATATAATGTCTGAATTTGTTAATAGCATAGATTACAGCTAGAAATTCCTTTTCGGTCACAATGTAATTCAACTCAGTCGGAGATAGATTTTTGCTGATGTAGTATATCGCATAAGGTTTCTTATCTTCCTCCTAACCGAGAACTGCTCCAATGGCTGTATCTGAAGCATCAGATGAAATAGGGAATGGAAAATCCCAGTTTGGGCCCCGTAATACTATGATTGTTGATACTAACCATTTTAAATCTTCAAAAGTAGTGTCACATTTGTCAGTCCATATGAAATTGATATTTCTTGTTAATGCATATAATGGTGCAGCAATTTGAGAGAAATTCTTTATAAATCTTCTATAATATCTAGAAAATCCCAAGAAACTACGTACCTCAGTTTGTGTGGAGGAGGTAGGTATTAAGAGAATTATCTAAATTTTTGTTGGATCTACCTGAATTCCAGGTGCTGAGATGTAGTGACCTAGGATGAGGCCCTCGGTCATCATCATCTGGCATTTTTCATGGCTTAAACAGAGCCTCGTAGGAATGCATATTTGTAGAAATTTCTCTAGCGTTTGTAATGCCGACTCGAAGTCATCCCCGTAGGGTATAAAGTCATCCATGTATGCCTCGAGCCCCTCGTTTATCAAGTCTAAAAAAATGCTGAGTATAGCCCTTTGCAATGTGGTATGTGTGTTGCACAGTCTGAAAGGTAAGACCCTGTAAGCAAATGTCCCCCAAGGGCAGGTAAAGGTAGTCTTATCCTGGTCTTTAGGGGCACTTTGAATTTGATTGTAGCCGCTAAAGCTGTCTAGGAAAGAAAAGAATTTTTTTCCTGCCAATGTGTCCAAGATCTGGTCAATGAACGGAAGGGGAAAATGGTCTTTTTCGGTTGCTTTATTAAGCTCTCTTTAATCAACACACATACGCCATTTTCCATTCTTTTTAGGCACCACAACTAACATAGAACCCATTTTCTATTAGATATAGGATAGATGAAATTTACATCTAACAATTTTTGTAGTTCATCTTTAACAATATCTTTAAGGTAAGGGTTTAACCTCCGTTGAGGTTGTCGAATGGGCCTCGCATATTTCTCTGTATAGATGTGGTGTATGCATAATTGGGGATCGATCCCTTTCATGTCTGGGTAATCCCATGCGAAAGCTTCTTTATATTTTCTCAAAAGTTGAACAAGCTTCTGCTCCTGGTCATCGGTCAGGTTTTTGTTGATATTTAGGACTTTCCTTGGCTCAATTTCTATGGTTTCGCTATTATAAACAGAAGTTGTTGGTATTGATTGGTCATTAATATCTTTTAGGGGATCTTCTTCAATTTCATTATCCAGGGTTGCTTCGATCATGTGACATTTTGGATTGTATACGGCATCTGGTTGGTTAATGTAAGTGTTAATGATGTCATCTTCTGTTTGATTCTTAAATTCAAGAGCATCTTCTATAGTTAGCGGTGATCGAATTTTTTCAGTTAAATATGATACAGGTTGTTTTCCAGTTTTTAATATTGTTAAACTTGGCTGAGCTGGAGGATATAAAGCTAAATTCTTTACATTACTTCCTTTGCTATAGTCATGCTTCCTGTTCAACAACTTATGTAAGCATCTGCGGTTGCTAGTCAAGGTCTTCCTAGAATTAGGGGATGTCTGTCTAGTCGGTTTCTGGGATTGATGATAAAAAATATGATGGGTATTCCCAAGAATCTACAGACACCATTACATCCTGTAATGTGCCTTCTGGTTTGACTACCGATCGGTCAACCAGTTCCAGCAATGTCGTGGTTGGATCCAAGGATGTAATGCCAAGTTTTTGACAGGTTGTGGTTGTGAGAATATTGATGGTTGTTGCTAGGTCAACTAATGCATTGGGGAAGGAGCATCCATTTAATTTTATCATGACTATAGGGTTTGCTATGTCCTCATATTTTACCAGTGTCTCTCTGCCTGATAATAAATCAGACAAAGTTTCGACTACATGGACAGTTGGGGTTGTTTTTATTTTCCTCTTCGGCTTTTTCGTACATAATTCCTTAATAGTTTTTGCATAAATTGGAATGTCTTGAATAGCCTGGAGGAGAGGTATCTTTACACACAAATTTTTAATTCTCCTAGAAGATCAAAATCGGGATATTCGATTGAACGAGGTATAATTAATCTTTCTGGGAATGGTGGAGAAGAGGTGATAGTTTGATTGTGAGTTTTTTGTTTAACCGTATTCTCCACTTGTGGTGCTCGTTCTACAGGTAACGGATCTTATAATTGTATATTTTTATCCTCCTCTAACTCAATTATACATCCAGACCTTAATTTAAGCTCATTACACTCCTTCAACTCAGTTGTTGGCACCGGTCCTTCAATAATTTGCACAGATTGGACTGGTCTATTGTTGGGGTTTGGGATGGGTTGGGTTGCGAGCTGTGGTCGTAGGTTGGTCTGAGGGTTCTGTTGCAATGCATAGGGTGCTGGTAGCATAGGTTGAGGTAGGGGGGTTGTTCCTACTGGCTGGTTTGTAGGTCTTTGCCATCTTGACTGCCAATTCTAGTTTTTTGAAGTGGAGGGTGGTCATTGAGATGGATATGCTTATTCTGCCAAAATGGTGGGAAGTAAGAGGAATTTCGCCAATTGTTGTTTTGATTTGATTGGTTGGACCAAGGTGGCATAGAGAATGGTTGCTATGACCAATTAGGAAAAGGTGGCTAGTTCTGCCACATAGCTCCTGAGTATTGTTGTGAATTGTATTGTGAGGGTTGAAAGAAAGAAGATGGGTCAGTAGGCGTACCTATTTTTCATGCTTGCCATTGGCGACGCTGATTTAGCAGATAGATTGGTTCTATTTCTTCTTCTACCTCCTTATAGATAGCTTTTAATGCTGGGAGTGATGAGAAGCTTTCTGTGGCATGATATTTAGTACATATGGCACTGGTTTGTACCATATCCAGTGGGCATTCTTTATGACTATGCTTTTTCCTGCATCTAGGACAAAATATCACCAAGTTTTTTTCTGCTTCAGCTTGCTTCTGCTTGGCTTGCATGATGTCTAATTGCGTCGTCAAAGTTCCCAAGATATCTGTTTTGAAATCCTCCAGCAGGTGGCCAATTTCTGCACGAGTAATGCTCCCACTAGATATTTTGTTGTCCCTAGTGGTCATGTCACGTTCTGCTGGTTTCAACCTTGTACTGCCACTTGAGGACGTGATACACAAATTAATAATGTTAGCATAGTCTTCTTGATATATATCACCTTTACCCATAATATTTAATGTCTCTATCCATTGGTCTTTCATTACTTTAATCAATGTAGTTTTTAGCACATTATCATGCAAGGGCGGAGTTGCATAGGGAGATTGTTGGAGGTTATATTGAAAACGTTCCACATATTCTTCCAACGTTTCACTAGGTCTTGCTATCATTTGGAATATTTTTTCTTTCAATTCCCTAGATCTGCAATAGTCCTGATATTTTTTAAGGAAAGAGGTTTTCATTTGATCCCAATCATTTATTCTGCCCCCACCTAGTTCCATAAATCAATGCAGGGCTGCTCCTTTTAACGTAGAGGGAAACAATTTTAGTTTCTGGGGGTTGGTGGTATAATCATAACCCTAACATAATACATCAAATTCAAATATAAATGCATCTGGATCCTCTGATGTGAGTCCATGAAAGGTGGGAATATTTTGGAGAGGGATAGCTTTCATGGGTGCGTTGATAGCTATGTCAACGAGGGGATACTATAATGTAGAGGTCTGGGGTGCTTGTGGGTTGTCGACCATTTGATGAAATATATGCCAGTACCCTTCCAGGATCTCTAGAGAGTTATTCTTAGGGTGATTAGAAGGGGTGGGAATGATCTTAACATCACTCCCTTGGTTTGGGATACTGAGTGTTCCTTGCTCAATTACTCCCTAAGGGGATCTTGGTTCCTCTGTTTCCCTTGTTTCTCCTCCTCCTTCACAAATATTACAAGAATTCCCTTCTTGTGAGGGAATTGGGTGCGAATTTTCAATATCTTGAAAACTCTTCTTAGTTTCTTCTGTTTTACTATGGACCTCAGCATAGGCTACAGATGGTGAGCTTATGGACTGAAGGGAGATAGTAGGTTGTATGGAAGCAACTGTTCGGGGACCTACTAATGGCTGAGATTTAGATTTCTTTAAGATGTCGTCTATGAAAGTTGATCGTCTAAGGGTCACTAGTCCCTTATATTTTTCAAGTTTGGGTAGTGGAATTGGATTTTTTTCAGGTCTTTTCTTCTTAGTCATTCATGCAAAAAATTCAAATGTTTATCTCTACAATAAGTTCCTAAAAACTTTGTTGGAAATCGGGTAGGGGAGTAGACGTTTTACTTGCTCTGTACGCAGGTTCTTACCTTCCATTTTTAATACCTAGTTCTCTCTCAACAAACAAGCATCAAATACCTACTCTAGTTTTCTGTAATTGTGTTGACAAGTGGGCAGAGGAGCAAGCACTTTACTTGCTCGTTATGTAGGTTCTTACCTTCTGTTTTCAATACCCAATTCTTCCTCAACAACAATTATCAGATGTACATCACTCTTTGTAAATGGCTACACTCTCCCCGGCTATGATGCCAAAATGTTGGATGATAAAATGTGCCTTTTAAAACTCCTAATTATCCCACATTAATTATCAACCCGGGCAAGTCCTCTTATTTCAAGAATGTACACAGTATGTGGCTGCTATTAATTCAGAGAGTAATGTTTCCTAGATTGCAATATAGATCTTTAAATACAAGAGTAAACGGATAAATCTAATAAACTCCAATTACAATCATTAAAGGGAATATAACATCTAAACTTAAAGACTCAAATCTTCTACCGAAATCATAATCAATCCTTACTCAAGAAATTCGACTAGCAATGGCATCAGCTGAGAGTACAGTAGCAATAACTCGTCTCTTCTTAACTGATTTAATCTAAATCAAACCCAATCTTCAGTAAATAATCTAAACAACAATGATATCAATCTGAGAGTCCAACAACAATAGTTAATACTCTTTACAGTTGATTAAATCAAGTGGAATATTTATCTAATAACTTAATATGAAATGAAAGTGAACTAAATCAACGACAATATTGTAAGTCATATAAAGCAGAGATATTCTGTCAACACAGGAAAACAATAAACAACGAAGGAGATAAAATCACATAAAGCAAGAATATTATCAAACCATCACACTTGCGAGAATTGGAAATTAATAACACAAAGAAAGCAGTTAAATCCACCAAAGGTCGGGCGCTTAGCCGCCGGTGAACACTGCTAAGTTACTTTAGGTAACGCGAGGGAACAACAACTTCACTTATGTATTAACCATCGAATGTAAGTAGCATTACAATATAACTGTGTTCTCTCAATAGTGAGAGTTTGTAATTAAACATACAAATTCAATAATAACAGAGCTTCTCCCTTTCTTCTTACAATCGTCTCCTTTTATAATAAAAAAGGGTAAAAGATAAATTGTAAATGCGATCCCTCAGGATCTCCAAATCCTGGGGATTTCACAACCGATTTCCAACTTCAGACATTCTTTCCTTTCTTGTGCTGATCCCCCTAATTTGTCTTTAGCCTTGTCCACAAGCGCGCGCATTCCTTTCTTTGCTTGTTGATTTTTGTTGTTCCTTCGTTAGGGAACAAAAATTGTCCCTTTTGTTGTTTTCCTGCATAAAGAAGGGTAATAATTAGCTAAATCGTAACTGAAAATAATTCCTTCATTTCTTACCATAATTCCTCAATATATTACCACATTAGGATATAGAAAAGATAAGAATAAAGGAAAAGGATGATGAGATTAATAGTAACTACATACCCATTTCGTGACTCAACAATCGTCATCATTATCATCCTTACAAGAGGAGTGACGAGATATTTTCTGGATGAGTTTAAGAAAGCTAAGCCACCTACTTTTGATGGATATTTGAACAAGTCGGAAGTTGTAGAGCCTTGGTTAATTGGGATGAAAAAGTTTTTTGAGCTACATGAGTACACAGAGAATATGAAGGTCAAAATAGTTATTTTTAGCCTTAAAGGGAAAGCATACATCTGGTGGGAAGATGTAAAGTGGGTTAGAGACATCAGGACAAAGGAGTTGAGTTGGAATGAATTTAAAATACTTTTTAGGAAGAAGTACTTGTCAGAAAATTACCACGACAGTAAGGCCAAACAATTTTATGAGCTAAAGATAGGATCGATGATAAATGAGGAGTATATGACTAAGTTCATGGAGCTATTGAGGTATGTATTGTATCTTAATGATCAGAAGGATAAAGTTTAGAGATTTTCTAGTGGATTTCCATTGGATTTTAGAGATCATATTGAGGATGACGAGCTTCAGCAACTTGAGGAAGTTATTAGGAAATTGAAACATTACATGAGTAGTCAAAGTGAAAGAATGAATCTCATCAATGATGGAAAGGGAAAGATAAAGCTAAAGATAAATGGAAGTTGAAAAGAACAAGGCTTTATAATGCAGAAAAGAAAGAAAATGTTACACCATACAAGAAGTTCAATGTAGCTAGACAAGGACATGGGTCATAACAACAGAATAGAGGTGATGGTACATGACGGTTGGAGTGTTAGACGTGTGGTAAGGATCATCTTAAGAGATATTGCCCACATAATAAGGGTGGTAGGCATTAGATCTATAGTCAACAAGAGGCACATACTATTGGGGATATTGGGAAGATCATTCCGCATATCTATGCAGCTCTGGATAACAAGCAGGAAGAGCACCAGGCAACTGTTATCGAGATAGGCGGTTAGCTTTTTAATCAATTTGTTTACATTTTGATTGACCCTGGATCTAATTATAGTTATGTTAGTCTTGATTTGGTGGATAAGTGTGGTTTGAATAAAGAAGTGCATGTATAATATTGGTTAGTGTAGTTGGATATAGGTAGAAAGAAGAGAGTATATCACCAGGTATGAACTTGTGCATTCGAGTTGGATGGTATGTCAACATCAATACATTTTAATGTGTTTCCATTGGGGTCATATAGTATGCTATTTGGTATGGAATGGATATATCTTCATAGCACCAAAGTGGATTGTTATGAAAAATCCATTGAGTGCTTGGATGATAATGGAGAACAAAGAATATTACAGGATAATAAAAAGGCAACATAAGTTAAGGTGGTTACAACTATGCAGGAAAAGCACAGTCACATAAACGAGTGTGTGTTATTTGTTGTGCATATTTCTAGTGACAAAGGTAAGGATGTTGAGGATGCATAGGTATTGAGTGGGTACTCGATCTTGTAGAAGTTTCAAGATGTGTTTCCAATAGAGATTTTAGAGTTTTCACCTCACAGGGAATTAGACTTTTCTATTGAGTTGGTACTAGGGGAAACACCAACACCAAAGGCACCATACAGGATGAGCACTCTAGAGTTAGTAGATTTAAATTTTCATTTGAAGGAAATGCTTGACAAGGGATACATTAGTCCAAGTGTATCACCTTGGGGTGCACCTGTATTGTTTGTGAAGAATAAAGATGGTACTCTCAGGTTATGCATTGATTACAGGTAGTTGAACAAGGTGCCCATCAGGAATAGGTATCCGTTTCCAAGGGTTGATGACTTCTTTAATTAGTTGAAGGTAACATCAGTATTCTAAAATATTTATTTGAGATCCAGATATCATCAAGTACGCATTAAGGAAGAGGACATATACAAGGAAGATTTTTGGACCATGTATAGGCATTATGAGTTTGTTGTAGTTTCATTTGGTTTTACTAATGCTCAATGTGCCTTTATGTGCTTAATGAATAGTGTGTTGTGTCCTTACCTAGAAAATTTTGTCATTGTGTTAATTGATGACACCTTGTTATATTTTAAAAATGAGGAAGGACAGGCCAAGCATTTAGAAATAGTGTTGAGATTGTTGAGAGAGCCTCAATTGTATGCTAATCTTAGAAAATGCAATTTATTTTAGAGAAAGGTACATTACTTAGGGCACGTGGTCTCCAAGGAAGGTATAATAGTGGATCCAGAGAAGATAAGGGCTATCATGGAGTGGGAAACTCCTAGAAATGTGGAAGAGGTAAGATCATTTATGGGGATAGCAGGTTTCTATAGGAGGTCCATCAGAAAATTATCTCAAATTGCATATCATATTACATCATTGTAGAGGCAAGGTAATAAATTTGAATGGATAGAGGAATGTGGAGCAAGTTTTGAGCAGTTAAACTAGTTGTTGACAAATGCTCCAGTGTTAAAGATTGCAGATTTGGACTAAGAGTTTGTGGTATGTACACATGCCTGCAAGAGAGGACTTGGTGGAGTTCTTATGCAGGAAGGACAGGTGGTATTCTATGAATCACAGAAAATGAACGGGCACGAGTAGAATTATCTGACACGTGATCTTGAGCTGGTAGTGATCATTTATGCATTGAAAATTTGGAGGTGTTATCTTATTGGTAGGAGATTTGTATTTATGAGTGATCTTAGTAGGTTGAGATACTTATTTCATCAGTCGAACTTGAATGCCAAAAAATCTAGATGGTTGACCACAATCAGTGAGTTATATTTTGAGATCAGGTACATCAAGGGTAAGGAGAATAGGGTTGCAGATGCTCTTAGCATGGAGATACAAGTGAATCATATAAAAGATGTCAGTTCTTATGGGACGGAGTTACAAGATCAGATCTTACACGTAATTCACCATGATAACAGGTATACGAAGCTTATGCACATCTTATAACAGAGTATAGGTACATGTACAAGTGTGGGTACATGTGATTAGGATGTGGACTATCATCTTATAGCAGATGGCTTTTTCAGAGACATATGTCCTAGAAAACAGTGAAATCAATAAGATCATCTTGAGGGAATTTCATGCTAAGACGTATTTAGGTCACTCAGGATATCAAAAGACATTGACAATAGTGAAGAAGTTTTATTATTGGTCAAATCTAAAGAGGGATGTGGTAGAATTTATGGCTAGATGCTTGGATTGTCAGTAGGTAAAGGCAAAATATAAGCATTCATGTGGACTATTACAATTGATTACAATTACGGAGTGGAAATGGGAGGTTATTTCCATGGATTTCATCACAGTTTTACCGAGGACATCTAGATAGCATGATTCCATCATGGTTGTGGTGGAAAGGTTGAAAAAGGTAGTGCACTTCATTCCAGTCAAATCTACTTATTCAGCTAGTAATGTAGCACAAGTCTTCATCAGAGTTGTGGTCATATTGCATGGTGTTCCAAAGAAGATTGTGTCAGATAGGGATGCTAAATTCATTTCCACATTTTGGAAGGAGTTTTTTGCAGGTTTAGGATAACATTGTGATCCAGGTGGCTCCAGACACATGCAGAAGTCCAAGAGGACTTAGGAAGGGTCAAAATAAAAGTGTTTAGATTATGCTCGAATTAGGTTCATGTTAAATATCTTGTTGTTGTGATCATGTTGGTATGAACAATTCGTCAAATCGAGTCTGTATGTGAAAGTTAGGAGCAATCAAAGTTTGGTTGACTTTCGCTAACTAGGCAAGCTTAATGGAGACATAATTTGGACTTTTTCTGGAAGATGGAATCTGGCTAAATCCGGCCGGGTTATGGGCGAAATTGTTGCCTCATTAAAATGTCACAATTTGGACTTTTTCCAGTGATGGAATCCGGCCAAATCCGACTGGATTTTGGGCGAAATTG
>APFE030613877.1:0-11554 GCA_000404065.3 Pinus taeda
ACCCCCAATGACCTTTGGGAGGTCGAGGGGGGTGACATCATTCCCTGCCATTGACTTTGTTGATTTTGTCGGGGACGATCTCATTTGTCCAAAAGTGTCAATTTGCTATTACAAAATGACAAAACATCTTGTCTACTTTTATTTACCATTTAAACCATACTTTTTTATAATTTAATCAGGATTTAAGGAAAACAAAACAACTTAGGCGACATTTTGGCTGGCGCGCCCTTTTGAGGATTATGTTTCAATCATTTTTCTTTAAATACTTTTCTTCTATCCTCTCTTCATTTTTTTTCTCTATTTTTCTATTTTTATTTTTCTTTCTATTTTTTTTTCAATTTTTCTTATTTTTCTTTTTAACAATGAAACAACTTCAAAAGAAAAATAATTTACAACATCCTACTGGGATAAATGACTAGATAATCATACCTTGATCATTATATTTATAAAACTCTAATAAGCCCCACCATCTTGATTGTCCTCCTGTCTGGGCGTTGACCTCCACTGCACCTTATTGGATTCTAATTCAAAACCCCTAGCACCAAATTATGATCGTCTTCCATCCCATTGCATTGCCTATTATCCGAACAACTACCTCTAGACCAATGTTGTGTGCAATGTGTAGGGCAAAATTTAACAAAATGAGTTGAGTTGGAGGAATTCCCTGACAGGCTAGTAGGATGCCATGAACCTTGCCAATTTCCCTTAGTGATTTGCAAATCTAGGTGTGGTGAAGTTCCTTCATTATAGGATAAATCAAGGCAAAGGGGAACAACTTCGTCATCAACTTGTACTACATACTAGTCCCATATGCGCCTTGCCATGACCGATTATATTGCTTCATTAATGTTAGTGACTGGGATGTGCTCAACATCATGTGTGAGAAGTGTGGGCGAAGGTTTCTCTATGTCTTGTGTTGTGTGTGATCCCATTGAGTTTGATAGTTTAGTCTTTGTGCATGCATCGAGCAAGCGAGGGAGCCCACAACAATTGTCGAGCTCCCTCCTCCTCATTTAATTATTAACAATTATAACTAGTAATTTTATTGTATTTTATTTATTTATTTTTATGTAATTTCACTGAGTCAAAATGTTTACATTACATAACATAACATTACATTAGAAGATCTCTTCCCTATTGGGCTAGAGAGCACCTCTAAGTGCAAATAATTAAACTAGCCTAGATTTATATTAACTTTGTATCTATCGAGTTCTGAAAGTGATCAAATCTCTCAAAGTACAAACTTTTTTTTTGAGTGCAAAACTTGAGGAAATATTTGCACTAAAGAGATTTAATCCCTCTCAAGTTCCAAAAGATATCAAATCTCTCAAAATACAAACCTTTTTTTGAGTACAAAACTTGAGGAAATATTTGCACTCGAGAGATTTGATCCCTCTCAACAGAGTAGGAACTTGATAGATCCAGAGTAAAGATGAATCTAAACTCATTTAATTATTAACCAACATAGATCCATCTTAACTTAGGATCTATCAAGCATTGAGAGGAATCAAATCTCTTGAGATTTAAACCTATTTTAGAGTGAAAACATATCTTAACGTAGGATCTATCAAGCTCTGAGAAGGATCAAATCTCTTGAGATTTAAAACTATTTTAGAGTGAAAACATATTTGATCCCTCTGGGTGCTTGGTAGATCTGAATTTAAGATGGATCTATGATGGTTTACTTTCCTCTAAATAGACTATATTATACATGAATGCCATGGGTTCTCATAAACCTTGAGCTCAGAAACCACTAGTAACTTGACCAAGTCAAGTTTACCTTATTATTTTAGTTTAAAGTTATTTTTATTTTCTAGTAGAGTTATTTTTATTTTTCTTTATTTTATTTTTGACCATGTAAAATTGTTTAAGGCTCGGTTATTTTTATTTCTATTAAGTCCAAGTTATAAGCCCAACATACATTTACTATTATAAAATCACTTTATTTAGATACCTAAGATACCACGGAATCAATGCTATAAGCGTGATAAAAGAATAGACTATGTTTCCATATCTAACATGAATGGAATCCAAACAAGTAAGTAATGGTTTAAGGTAGGTATTTTTATTTTTATTAATAAATAAATTATTAATTATATATTTATTTGTTGGAACTAAGTAAATATTTACATATATAAGAAGGACACGAAAATTCTTGCACAACCTCTCGCATACAAATTGTTAATGTTTTTATTGTTTTAATTTATTTAATAATTATATATAATTTGACCAAATTTGGTCAAAATAATTACATAACATAATATAACCTTACAACATTTACTTAGATCAAAAACATTTTAAGGCAATTAAAATCTAAAAAGTCTAGTCCAAAATAAACACAAGCCTATTAACATTATTAAAATACCTTAAAAACAAATTATAACATACTAACCAAATTTACAATAACTCTTGCTACATGGACTATTTTAATACCACATAAAAAAGAAGAGAATTTTAGGAGGGTGGAAAACATTATATGCTTTTCAAAAGAGATGTAGAGAGAGACAAAGTTATGAGATTGGAAAATGATTAAAGTGCTTTTTGGACTCTTAATTTGTCTAGTGATATTATATGGGTGTGACTTGTGGGCTAGCAATACCTCAAACAAATTTAGAAAATATAATGTTGAGCAACTCCCATTGAAGCAATCCAAAAACGCTTGTCTTATGAGATAATGTTGAGCAACTCCCATCGAAGCAATTGCTATGGTGACTCATAAGATATCTAAAAAGAATTGAGAAAACGGGCCTAATGTTATCTTCAATGAAGGCATGAGTGAAAGAAATAAAACATATGGTGTTGCTCATAAGATATTGGCTCATAAGATATCTAAAAAGAATTGAGCAAATGAGCCCACTGTTATCTTCAATGAAGGCATGAGCAAAAGAAAGAAAACATATGGTGTTGCTCATAAGATATCTAAAAAGCATTGAGCCAATGGGCTAATCTAAAAAAAATTGAGCAAATGGGCCTAATGTTATCTTCAATGAAGGCATGAGTGAAAGAAAGAAAACATATGGTGCTCCTCATAAGATATCTAAAAAGCATTGAGTAAATGAGCTAATTGCTATGGTGCGACTCATAAGATATATCTAAAAAGAATTGAGCAAATGGGCCTAATGTTATGTTCAATGAAGCCATGGGTGAAAGAAAGAAAACATGGATAAGACAAGCCTAATGTTATCTTCAATGAAGGCATGAGTGAAAGAAAGAAAACATGGATGAGACAAAACTACACATGGATGCAAAAATAGAATCTCTACCTTAATGCATGTCCCAAGGAGCTAAAGAATTTTGTTATGGAGAAGTTTCGTAAAAAGGGGAAAAGTGTTGGGTAGAAAGAAGTACTACATTGAGGAATTCAACCGATCTCCAACAAAAAAAGTACATTGGAGCTAACATTCAGTGGGTGGCACTAGCATCAACTTATGTGTGAAACGTTCTTATCGCTAAATTAAGAACTTCAGCCTGAAACAAGATAGTGGAAAAGGCCTAAAGAAGCTTAGGAAGAACCGGTGTGTATATTTTGCAGGTTTGGGGGAGTGAAATAAAAAAAAACATTTTATTTTGGAATGTGATGCGGTTCAAAGGCATAAGAGAAAGGTAAGTTATGGGAATATATTAGCATCTTTTTCTTGACATTGTCTTTTCAGAAAGAGGATTGTTAAACAGTTGGACCAATTCATCATCAATTTAAATAAAAAGAAAATTGAATTGCAAAAAGCTAAAAAAACAGAGAACTAATAGTCTAATAAATATATAGTTTCCCTCGTTCATGCATGTCCCACCCGTTCTTGCATATCCCACCCGTCGCCGAAAACCAATGCCGCTTAAAGTCAGATAGTTTGAGGACTGGGATGCACTTTAAATACAGCCAAAAATACAGATAACTAATAGTCTCTAATAGTCTCATAAATATATAGTTTCCCTCGTTCTGGCATATCCCACCCGTCGCCGGAAAACCAATGCCGATTAAAGTCAGATAGTTTGACCACTGGGATGCACAGGACAAGCACATCAAAATCTAATGAAGTTTGCTCCATTGTCCATCTCTCACCAATGAGAGAAACAATAAAAAAGGGCCATGACTGTCGTCAAAAAGGATTCAAAAGACAGGACGACAATTAATTCTTGAATGCCACTGATCGGTCCGCATTCTTGCATATCCCATCCCCTCGCTCGAAAACGAATGCCGCTTAAATCAATTAATTCTTGAATGCAACTGATGGTTTCGCATCCTTGCATTTCCCATCCCCTCGCCCGAAAACTAATGCCGCTTAAATTCAGATAGCTTGAGGACTGGAATGCACAGGACAAGCTCTTTCAACAGAATATCCGCTGTAATGTAAGCATCTCATTTGATCTTTATTACTCAATAATGGAAACCTATTTCAACAGAATATCCGCTCTACTGTAAAGCATCTCATGTGATCTTTATTACTCAATAATGGAAACCTAAAAAAGAGGCATGCAACTCTACAAATTGACTTTGCCCTGCCTTCATTCTCAAGCATTGTTTTATAGGAAGAAAGCGCATAGAGATTTCGGTACCCCTTAGCCATGGCTGAAAAACAGGGGCACGCCAGGTCAAATCCCTTAGCCACCCAGTTCATGAATTTCAGAGATGTGAGGCCGGGGAAGTTCATGGAGCTGAAACCCGCAGTAAACTCAGGGCACACCTTCTGTGACTTCATGGAAACCACGCCGAAGGAGACGGTCATCGGCTTCTTCAGGGAAGTCATCGACCACATCGAGCAGGCAAGAGGGATCCGCGACTATCACCTCAAGGTCAAGGGCTCGAAACCCGGGGCCGGCTTCGTTATACACGTTTTCTACGGCGAAGACAGGGAGGGTCCCGAGAAAATAGAGCCGGGCTCCTGCATTTCCTGCCATGGCGATGCCCTTCTGTTCCCTGGCGTGGAGGGTTCGGTTCTTGCGGGAGAATGTGTGCTGGCCGAATTCAGCGAAGACCAGCCGTATGTACAGTGCTCCATGGACGCCAAAGCGAGGGCGGGCTTCATCGTGACGCCGGTCCGGCATGTGGAGACAATGGGGACTTTGGAAGACGAGGAGCTGTACTGCCTGTGGAGGGTGGGCGTGAGGGCTCTGAGAAGCGAAGGGTTGCAACCGGTGAGCATGATCGTTAATCATGGGCGCTACAGGAATCTGCCGCACCTCCACTTGAAGATCTGGGTGGACGATGGGGTGCATCGGCAGGCCAGGTTGAAGTGGAACGACGACAGGAAGAGGGTGTGGGCGAGGCTTGAACGCTTGACCTCGTCATCGCTGTCCAAAAAGCGTGCGTTCTGTCCGGGATTTGAAAGGCAGGGTAGGTGTAAGTTCGGGGCCAGCTGTAGATTTCGCCATGGGGGAGATGGTACAAATTAGGCAAGCTCTTCTCATTTTTCTTTTATTTTTCGTCTATATTACCGATGGCAATTTTGAAAACCTAGTCTGGAAAATGGGATTTACAGAGGCCATTTAATGGTTTATGGGAATATTGCATAATTTTGTACTCATCACGATTGCTGTGAATATTTTGTATATAAAAATGGCATTTCATATTGCTGATACAAGTTAGAATGAGAAACAAAATTTTGTTTGCTGGTGGTGTTATTCGTTGAAATCAAGTTTTTTTTGGGGAAGAAATTCAATTTTGTTTATGGGTTTTGGATAGAGTTAGAATGAGAAACAAAATTTTGTTTGCTGGTGGTGTTATTTGTTAAAATTAAGTTTTTTATTTTTATTTTTTTGGGAAGAAATTCAATTTTGTTTATGGGTTTTGGATAGAGGGCGATCCAATATTTTGTTAAGGCTTTCCTTGATGTGAAATAACTTGTTCAATTTTTTGGTTGCTGATAAATAACTTGTTCAATTTCTTGGTTGCTGATATATTGGACATATTGAAAATGTAGTTCTGCTCAGTTTTTCTAGTCTAGTGAGATTTTAAATTAATATCTAATAGAAGTTAAATTTCATAGGTGTTGATTATCATGAGATTTTTTGGATTTTCCGGAATCCTGTGGAAAATTTTTGAGGTGAAATCTTGATTTTTGTTATTTAAAATACTTTCTAACTGTATATATGGATTCAGCAACATTAAAAACCCCTAGGGCACTTCTATTGTGCAAGATTTACCCATAAATTTTGTGATTTCAATGAATTCCTGCGGGATTTTAGAAAAATTAAACAGAAAAATAAACCTGAAATCTACCAGAAAAACTTCCAAAAAATTGTACTAATTTCAGAAAAACTTCCAAAAAATTGCAATAAAGACACCTCCAATTTCATATACTGTTTATTAATTTTTTTGAAAAAAAATTATAAAATGATCTATATATTTGGTAGAA
Source organism: Pinus taeda (assembly GCA_000404065.3). Classification (NCBI taxonomy): domain Eukaryota; kingdom Viridiplantae; phylum Streptophyta; class Pinopsida; order Pinales; family Pinaceae; genus Pinus; species Pinus taeda. Next base: position 6,351 of record APFE030613877.1, read on the forward strand.
GTTTCACAGCTTAGAGTAGTGTTTTGGTGTTGGTGTTTTGACGCTGAATACCTCTTCCACCCAAATGTATGTCATTTCTTACCTAATACTGTGTTTTCCAGAACCAAAATTGACAAAATATTAATCATCATAGTTAATTATTTTACATATATTTTTACAATAACATACATTGGGTTACCTTGTCCAAGGTCTATACCTGTTACTGGGCAGCTTCATTGCCATTTTCAATTCCTCTCATTATTCCTATTTCAAGCTCCAATTTCTCATGAACATCCCCAATTTTCTGTACTAAATGTTCAAGGTTGTCCTCAACGACTTCTGAAACAATGTCCATGATTGTGGGTTCAAAATAAATAGTTGCCTTGAAGACCTAGCTCCGCGCGAATATGTTCAGGGTGAAAAAAATGAATAGTTGCCGGCAAGACCTTGCTCCGGCCGCTATGTGTTCAGTGTGAAAAGATGAATGGGCAACACAGGATCCCTTTTTTTCTAGTCAGACCCCAACTTCAATTTTGACCTTGGTTAAGTTCAATTTCAATTCTTCTGATTTTTTTATTAGTCATTGATTAAATTGATTTTTTTTGAATTTTTTTTTAATTTTGTATGGGTTAAATTTATTTTATATAGTTTGAGTGAGCTTAATAATTAAGAAGCAGAGAGAAAATATGTATGCTTTTTTAGACTTAAAATCAAATCACAGCAATTAACAAACAACAAACCACAATTTTTTTTTTTTAATATTATTTAATATTTAAAATCAATTTTATAAAACAACCTTATTTTTTTACAAAACTACTAATTAAAAATAAAGAAAATATACAGGGAATATTAGGAATCAACATTTAAATTTCTGTTAGACACCTTCAAAGTATATCGTAATGTTGATAAATATAAATAATAAATAGAATAAATTAAAATTTAGTAATGAAATATATATTTTAACTTTAATAAACTATTTTAAAATTTATAATAGAAAAAAATATTTAATTTCTTAAAAGAAATTTGACTTCTGTGAATTTTATAATTTTGTGATTGTGAGAATAATTTCGGCAAAATCACATAGAGAATCAAATTTTTGTCGATGCGTCTAGTTTGGTCGAAACGTGGACAAATGATCTCTATGTGATTTGCCAAAATTATCTCACAATCAATTAAAATTTATATTAGAAATAACAACTTTTTCATAAATTAATTTAAATTTATTACTTAATATTTAAATTCGATAGTATTGAAGTAAAAAATTGAAATTTAAAAATTAAAATAATAATTGAAATTATTCAAACTCAAAAATAATAAATGAATATGAATAAAATCAACTAGAAATACATCACTTATTTAACTATTAAAAATCTTTCTAAAAAATCCGGCCCATCCTAAGAATTACAGCGATATCTTCAGCGAGAAAAGATTTTCCTTATAATCACAATCGCGGTAAAAGACACATAATAGTAATATGCATACAAAAATACAATCTCCATAAATGAGAAAACATTGTTTTCTTTTTAAGATGGTAAAGTACCCTAATAACAAATAGTTAGCTTTAACAATAATATTTCTTTGAATTTTATTAATTGGAGTAATTGAGTAAGATTTAATGCTTTGAATTATAAATATGAGATAATGAGATTTTGTGGTGGCAGGAAAATGTTCAATTAATTGAGTAAGATTTAATGCTTTGAATTATAAATATGAGATAATGGGATTTTGTGGTGGCAGGAAAATGTTCAATTTTTTTTATTAGGTAAAGAGGTTTTTTTTAAGTATGAAAGATATGTTGTTCTGTTTTGTTAAGTAAATATTTTGATTTTGTCAAACTACACTTAAAAAAATTAATAAAATAAAATAAAATATAGACCTTGTAAGGTAATATGTTGTAACATTTTTATTATGTAAAATAAAAAATAATAAACGAAAAAAATGGAAATAAAATAATTTCTGGTATAAGATCCATGATAATTCAGTGGAATGAGTAAGTCTATTAAAGGAGGAGAAATCAGCCAACCTAGATACATCGTAAACTCTTGATAACAAGTGCCAAGAGATCAAGATTTATTAAGATCCAACCCTCTTTTAAAGTGAACAAAAATTCTGATACTTGTAGAACTTGAATAAATCTAGAATACCAAAAAAATCAAATGTACTAAGTTAAAAAAATTAATTCCTCTCACTTAAAAAATTTAAAAACAACTATATTTTATATAATTATATTAATAACACATTTATTTAAAATGAGAGAATAATAATTATATATAATATATTAATTTTTAATTGATTAAAGTATTAAATATTAAATAAAATAAAAATAAATCAAACATTATATCTTGTTTTAATATTTAATACTTAAAATAATTAAATATAAATAAATAAAAATATATAAGAATGATAATAACTTTTTATTAGAACTAACCCAATTACCGAAAGCTATAAGGTACATTGAGTTACACCGGAATTAAATTTGCTGTGTTTTTTTTTTAATTGAAACGGTTATGTTTTATTTATGAGAAAAATCAGGTTGGGCTAAGCCAATCAACCATTTATAGAGAGCAGAAATTTCATTACATCATTCTGAAGGGATTAAAGCTTTAACGGGGGTCTCAGCATTTATGCTTAGCATTCCAGTGTTCAGCGTATATCTTATGTTTGCCAAGCTGTCTCCTACCTTGTTTGAGCTCAAGAGAATATGGAAAAATTTCTTGCAAGATTCTCTTCAATCTTATTAGCTACTTGTTTATCCCCGGATCTTTTAGATCTTTCTCAGTATTGAGAGCTTTTATTAGAACGTCAGAATCTCCAAAGAGTAGGATTTCTCTTATGTCTTTCTCTCTAACCAATTAGCAGGCTTTCAATAAGCCAAGGATTTCAACTTGGTTGTTGGTTTTCTGTCCAAGCCCCCAGGTGAACCTGTCTTCTTTGATCACATTCGGGAAATAGATCACTCCTCCAGCTCCTGCTTTTCCTGAGTTACCTTTAAAAACGCCATCGAAGAAAATTGTGCACTGGTTCTCTACCATTGTTGAAAGCTATTATCCCGATCCCGAATTTGCCATCTTTCCTTTTGAGTTGTATGGGAGAGAATTTGGTTTCTGTCTCTGCAGAAAAAAGCTTCCAGCCACAACCTCTTTTCATTTAGGAGAGTTTTATTCTCTTTAAAGGGGAATTGATTTAAGGTTTCGATTAGGAGGCCCTTTGCTCTTGCAGCCACCTTATCTAAGGTCCACTCAGTGTTGTTAAAAATGAGATCATTCCTGGCAAGCCACAACTTCCAACCAACATACTTTGGAATTGCTATCCACACTCGATACCAGAGAGTCTTGCTGCTGATTCTATGATAGCGGTCCTTCCACGAAGAGAACAGAGAGACTATCGATGTCGATGTCTGTGGAGGAAAGGGAAGATTTAGGCCTTGAAGAAAGAAAAACCATGCCTTCTTCGCGAACTCGCATTCGACAAACAAGTGATCTGTGATTTCCAAAGTGCATTTACAGTTAATGCAGCGATGGGGGCCTGCGATGTTCCTTTTGTTCAAGTTCTGGCCAGTCAGAATTTTCATGTGCATTACTGTCCAGAAGAAAAAGTTATTTTTTGAGATGCTGAAGCTATCCCAAACCTGTTTCCAAAAGGAAGCCGAGTATATTGAATCCTTCCTAGATTGCATCTGGAGGTATCCTTGGGCCGCTGAATAAGCCCCATCTCAGGAGTCATTCTCATCTTTGTGAACCGAAACGAAATCATTAATAGCTTCAATAAGAGTTTCAAACTGCAATTTCAAGCAATCTGGAATTCTTGGGAACTTCCAGCTCTGCCAAAATCTGCTGTGTTTTTAGTATATCATGTGAATTTTAATTATTTTAAGAATGGTATATCATGTGAATTCTACTTATTTTAAAAATCGTAAATAATTTATGGGAACAATATGCAGTGGAATGTTATCTTTTTATTAGGTACTGGAATATTCACTTTTTATTTTGGCTTAGGAAGTTAAAAAGAATGTTATTGTTACGGTTTTCATTACGCTGTGATATCTAGTGACCATGTTATTGCATTAGTTTCATTGTACAAACATTATTTTTTATTAGTTTCGGTTTTTATACTGTTTGTTCCAAATTATGTCGGCTTATGTATTGCTGTTGCTACCACCAGGGCCCATGTCGGCTTATGTATTGCTGTTGCTACCACCAGGGCCCGGGGTTCTATAGCCCGAGGTAATACGTCAACCTTTGGCAAGGGCCCAACAATACATAAGCTTCTGGAGGGCTCTCCGGTGTATTCTATATTAGACTCGCTTGGTACTGTATACACAGTAAGCCCGAGGTAGTTTATATGTAGCACTAACCAACATGTGGCGTGTCTAGAGTGGGTGAATAACCACATAATTTCCCAATAGCGGTTTCATGATGTCATACGCGGTGGTTTTATTCTTTTCCAGTCTTTGACGACACTTCCCTGCATAAATAGGGCAATCGGATTACTCTGCAGTCTTTGACGACACTTCCCTGCATAAATAGGGCAATCGGATTACTCTGCTGTTCTCACGACATCTGACTTGGAAACCACTCACATTACCGCCTGTAAAGTCTCTCCTTTCTAGAAAACTTTGAGTTGTGACCTACTGGTATTACTCGAGTAGTCTCATCCTGCTTACATCTCGTGATAAGGATTTATTAATAAGATCTTTTCCAAAAGCAGTATTGTATGATGTAAAGCCATTAAATAGACGTCATGACCAGGAGCTCTTTTGCCGCCATGCTTTCTCTTCACCAGAACTAGTCCAGGGATTTGAGGAAAGATATGGAATTTTACCCGTAAGGAAAATCTCATATGTTAATTATGGAACTTATGAGATTTGAATCAACATATGTTGATATGGAATTTATGAGATTTGTTTCTCAATGTTTTGTAAATAGTGGATGTTTTAGGCACAGGGTAGGTGACCAGAAAAAGTTTAAGCACGAAATAGGATGGAAATGTGACCTTTGAAGATAATGGTTCTACTAAAATTGTTGGGAAAGACACCATGAATCTCATTAATGGCGAGGAGAAAGCACAAAATGATCTATATATTAAAGGGCTAAATCATAATTTTATGAGCGTCATCCAAATATGTGATCAAGGACATGATCTCATCTTTTGTTTTAAGGACTATGAAATAAGGAAATAAGGAGATCATCTTCTAGAAAATTGGTAGGAAGAGGATTAAGAACAAC
>APFE030613882.1:706-55643 GCA_000404065.3 Pinus taeda
CTCGGCGAGTATTTTCTCCACAGCAGGTGGAAGGGGTCTCGCCTTCTTCATCAGCACCGCGAGTGTTATCTCCACACCAGGTGGAAGGGGCCTCGCTTTCGACAGCAGCACAGGTATCAGAGAGGGGCAAGCAACCCAAGATTGAGGAAGGATTGTCATTTGATCCAGATATTGACATCATTGATATTGAGGATAGCTCCCCTGCCTCAAAGCTCAAGGAGATCATCTGAGAGCAAAGGACCAAGAATGAGTCGCTGCACAAGAAATTGCAGATGGCCAAATGGGTAATTAACTATTTAGATCAGTGCAACAAACAGTTGGAGGATGAGCACGAGCTTTATGAGCAGCGGAGGATCCGTGAAGACTGGGAATTGGCCCGTAAGAGACCCGGTGATTTGACACCCATAGATCGAGAATCCATGCTTATTCGGGTGAACGCTCATTTGGAGAGGTTGCTGGCCAAGGCTAACAAGGATAAGGACATGCTCCGCCACATGAAGAATCATTATTGGGCTCGAATGCACCTATGTAAAGCAAAAATAACGGTGCTCAAAGGACGGTTGGCCAAGGCACTAAAACGAAGAAAAAGGCCCGATCCCCTCCACATCTTGGCTGAGGCTTCCTTGAAGGAGCATGGTGCTAAATGACTTACCTTTTGCACAAGTTTCAAAAAATTTTGAGCATTTTTGGTCGTTTGTGAATTTTTTGGGCAAAAAACAGGTTTTCTTCCCCAACGCGTAGCGCGCCACAAGCGACCCTGAAGATGGGAAATCCATTTCAGGAAAAATCAGCATATTTGGATTTTTCATGCAAAAATACACTTTCTCAACAATTACCAAGAAATTTCACCAAGTTTTGAGCCTCCAGAAGGTCAAAAAACAAGCAAAAAATGACTTTCTGCCACCTTTTTGACACACAGGAAGCAGTCTTGGGAGATTGCAAATTTGGAGGGGAAAATGACCACCAAATTCCGAAATTCCACTTGGATTGGAAATTAGACATCTAGACCTTTCCAACAAGCCCACTTTTGCCTCATTTGGACTCCGGGAAGTGCCTCAAAAGCAGGCCCATAGGTGCGCTACGCGTTGAGATTCAGGGCGCTACGCATCAGGCTATTTTCACAGAAATGCACCTACAGCTCAACAAAACGCAGCTTTGACTAGGTTTGAATTTTTAGAGTGGATTTGGATCCTCATTGATGTAAATGATGTAATTTTATGATACTTTGACACTTATTTATCTCTTCTAGAAGATTCATTCATGAAATAGGCAAAAATTTAATGAATGAATTGGTTTCCTAGCTTATAGAGGCAAGTGGTTTTGATTGCCTAGATTTTAGTGCTCAGTTTGGAATTGGTTGAAACAACTCCTAGGATAGTGAGCTCGATCCCTAGAGGCAAGGAAAGATGTTAGCTTGCCTATATTATGTACTTTCTTAGTCATTTTCATGGTTGGACTCTTGAGGGAGAAAGTTTCTATTGTATTACTCATTGTATCTCTGCATTTTTGGCAAAGGAAGAAAGACCAGGGTTTTGCAGTCCTTTTTGGGATTCCTGTGGTTACATGTATTGATGGTGTGTTTCTCTTTGTACTTGTAAGTTTTTTATTTGAATCATCTTCTTACTTTTTCTTCTGCAAATTAGGCAAATGAAGTGTTAAGGTAGAATTCATGGTTGCTATGCTCTGCCTTTAAGTTTGCTTAATATCAATGTTTTCAGCTGTTTAAGGAGAATTCAAGGTGATTGCTTGCTCTCCTTAGCTCCTCACCAGTCATTCTCATCCATCCAAATCTTTCAAAAGCATCAATACAGTCTCCTACCTCGCCCCAAAGAACCCCCTGCGAAAACTGTGTCCAATCCCCGCACCCAAAATTGCCTTTCCCCAATTTTCCACCAAAACCCTAAAAATCCAAAATCAAACCTTTTTTATCAGTTTACTAGCCTAAAATCAGTGTTCTTTATTGGTTATCTCTACCCGTTGAAGATCTTTGCCGAGATAGACCGGAGAGAGCCCTCTCCTGCCCCGTAGGGCTAGCTACGAGGCTAAGTGGTTTGATGTTGCCTTGGATTTTACCTTTTTTAGCCTGAGGTGAAATTTCAAGTGCTAACACCTTGATTGAACAACTTTCAAAAGAAATTGGTCTTATTTCTTGCATTAAACAACACAAATTCCATTTCCTGAGGCACATTCCACTATAAAAGTTTTTCTGAAGTATGGAGTAGCTAAAACCGAAGCTTGGAACATTGCCTCTTTAATATGGTCAAAGGAATTAGTTGCTTCTAGAGTCCACAAAAATGCATCTTTCTTCAATAATGTTGTTAGAGGTGTTGTTATTTTCCCACAATTCTTAACAAACTTGTGATAATACCTTGTCAACCCGAGAAATCCTCGAAGATTCTTTTGGGTTCTGGGGATTTTCCATTTATTTATGGATTTCATTTTTTTAGGATCTACCTTAATTCCATCTTGAGATACAATATGACCCAAATATTCCACCTCTTGTACCTGAAAGAAACATTTTGATATTTTTGCATACAATTATTTCTCCTCCAATAGCTTGAGCACCTTGTCAACATGTTGAGCATTATCCTTCCAAGACTTGTTGTAGATTAGTATATCATCAAAAAATACTAACACAAATTTTCTAAGGAAGGGTTTGAAAATGGAATTCATCAAACCTTGAAATGTAGAAGGTGCATTGGTAAGTCCAAAAGGCATGATAAAAAATTCATAATGAGCCTCATGAGTTCTAAATGTTGTTTTCGGAATGTCTTTATTCTTCGTTCTTATTTAATGATATCCTAAAGGAATATCCAGCTTGATGAAGTAAATTTTTCCATATAGTTCATCGAATAATTCATCAATGATAGGAATAGGAAATTTATCTTTAATAGTGAGCTTGTTGAGCTCCATATAATCTTGACACATACACCATGATCCATCCTTCTTATGTACCAATACTACTGGAGCAAAGAAAGAACTTTGGCTAGGTTGAATTATACCTACCTATAGCATTTATGCAACCATACGTTTGATTTCACTCTTTTGGGCATAGGGATATTTGTAAGGTCGGATATTTGGAGGAAAGCTTCCTGGAATTAAGTGAATAGCATGATCATGATCACGAATAGTTGGGAGGCATTTGGAAGTCTCAAATACCTTGGAATGATTGTCCAATATTTTATGGAGATTTGGAGAAATTAATGATTTCTATGTTTGAACATCTAGTGAGCATAATTTTGCAAAATTATGCCTTGTTGTTCTTTCTTCAAAATGTTTGTCATACCATTACAGCTGACTATCTTCCCTAGTTTCTTTACGATGCCCTTTAATTTAATTTCCTTTTCCTTCCCAAGAAAATTTCAAGAAAATTTATTGAAAATTAAAAGTTGTCATCCCTAAAGATTGTAGCGATTATACTATTAATATAACATCAACACCACCCATTGGAATGGAAAGAATTGGACTATTTAATACATATTCCCACATGGTTAGATTGATATTATGGCACTTCCCTGAGAAATTTATAGTTCCTCCATTTGCAACCATCACTTGAAACTCTGGTGCCATATATAGAAAGCAATTCAATTCCTTGGCTATCTTACAATGAATAAAATATTGGGTACTACTATAATTGATTAGCACTATTTCCTTTTTTTCTTGATATATCCTTCTATCTTGAGATTTTGAAGAGTAGTAAGTCCTACCAATGCATTACAAGATATGGTTGGATTCATTTCTTCTTTCTTTGGGGTTGATTCTTGGCGAAAATCCTCTTATTTTAATATTTCTTGTTCATTTTCTTCCTCCTCTTCACAATCTATGTAAAATTATTTATTCTCAACACACTTACGACCCTTAGTGTATTTTTTATCACAACTGTAACAAAGCCCTTTTGCTCTTTTTTCCTCCAGTTGTTATGGTGTTAACCTTGTAGGCTGTGGGAGGCCAGGTGGAGCAACACTTCCATCTTTATAGCCATGAGTGGTAGACTTCCTTGTTTCCATATTTTTTCTTTCAACTTTTCTTGCCACCTTGAATGTCTTCTCCAATGAATTAGGTTCCCAAACACAAACCTCATGTTCAATGTTATCCTTTAAAGTCCCTATGAGGACATCAATCCTATGCTCCTCTTGAATATCATCTACCTTCATATTCAATATTTTGAAGTCCTCAATGTGCTCTCCCATTGAACCCATTTGTTTGAGATTTATCAATTGGCTAAAGAAGGTATTTCACTTTGTATCCTCATAATGTTCTACCAATTCTTCCATAAAATCTGTCCAAGTGACAATTGATTTATGAGAACAAATTCATCTATACCACACAAATTGATTTTGTTCTAAATATAAAAATTCAATGTGTACCTTTTTGTGTGCGGCACATCATGTAGATAAAATAATTTCTCCATCTATCGTATCCATCTTACAGGATCCTCACCATCAAGACTCCTTATATCGATATTTAGAATGTATTTTGTCTTCAAGCCAAGGTTAGAGTCGGTTAGGTCATATAACACTAGTGTATTCCCTCATTATTATTAGTGTAGCCCCCTTATTGTTATTGTTGTGCCCATGTAGTCCCCATATTGTTATTGTTGTGCCCCATAGAAGCCCACTATTGTTATTGTTGTGCCCTTACATTATTATTTTTCTGTCGACTCTGATTATAATGGTGACCCCTTAGACTCCTATATACAGAAAGGAGGTTTTGTCATTTGAATCATCCAAGAATTATTCATTTGTGTAATTTAAAGGATTTTTCCCCCTCGAAGAGGCTTATTTTGAAGTTGTTTATCTATCTCTTATTCTATTTTGTGAGTTGGTGGTGGGCACCAGTATTGCAAAAACAATGTTGCAACTCCTGGGGCTTCCTACTTTACTTTTATCAACCCGATAGTTCGTAACAAACTTGGAAGCAATAGTTTTGTATGCACAAGTACTAGTTCTTACTGCAGGCTGTCACTTGGTCAGCTGGCGCAAGATCACTAGCAGCTCAAGACAAATTCTATGAATTCCAGAAGAAGCTTTAAATGTGATGAGAGAAATGAAATCTTACTCTATAGAGGCTATTCTACTTGTAGAAAGAGAAAGAAGACTGGAATGTAAAGCAAAACCTAGAAAACCCTAATTTACCGACTAACCCTACTTTTGCAGAAGAGAGATGAAAACCTATGAAATGAATGCCACTACCTACTGAGGAAGTAATATACACCTATTTAAGCTATTTCTAGAAGGAAATGAGGAAAATTCGTCTTTTTTGGATTTTTATGTATTTTATGTGAAATTGTTATGCATGTAATTTATTTGTTTTTAGATGTGGCAGTGATTAGGTGGCGATGGAAGGTGACTTTGGGATTTGCATAGGTATAGGAAGGTGTGGAGGCGTCCTAAGAGGCCTTTGGCAACGTTCTAGAGGCTTTCCCTACAATCAGACTTCAAAAAGTCACTTACAGGAAATTCTACAGGAGGCTACAGGGGATCTACAAGAGGATCTACAAGAGGGTGCCAAGCGCTGTTTTAGAGGTTTTAAAGGTGGAAAAAATGGTGGGAAAAGGTAGCTGAAGACTAGAGGGATGTGTTAAGGTGTCTGAAGTTCATCAAAGATGATTAAGAAAGAAAATGATGGTTGGATTTGTTCAAGAAACGAGAGGAAAGCTTATGAGAAAAGTGTAGAAATTAGGGCAGATTTGTGAAGGGTTGTGAATGAAGTGTGAGAAACATAGCAAAAGAGATGGTGATGGCTGCTTTATTGACTTATTAGGAGCATAGATGTACTGTAAGAGAGCTAGAAATCAAAACACTGAAACTGAGCAAGAAAAGAACTAGCTGCACCAAAGAACAGAACTATATCTCATGTTAACCTAAATTATGATCTAGGAAAATACAATGTTGAACAATGTTGTATGGAAAGGAAAGCATGGAAAGAGATTTATTTCAGAAACATAAATGAGTATGGCAAAATGGACCTGAAGCAAAACATTAACCTATGAATCAAATTGTAACACTAGAAATTGCATGGAGGAAGCAAAACTATGTTTTTGTGGCAACAAGAGTGTCTTGACCTCAGCTCATGGTCCCAAAGGGAGGAAAGGAGGTCAAGGCTCTATTGATGGAATTTTTGTATCTTTTCCTATCACTATTTAACCTACTTCAGCAACTGAAATGGAAACAGCTAAGTAAATCACCAAAAACAACCTATTCTAACCAAGGGAAAAGAAAATATATCTAACAACAACTAATTCATGAACTAAAACAAAACATATAAATAGAAAACAAGAGGTGTTGGGCATCTTGGGTTGGGCCCTAACCCAAGAGCTTCAGCCCTCTGAAATAACTCAGTGCTAGCTCAGAAAATATTTCATCTCCATTATCAAAATAATAGTCACATTACATAAAAAATTTCAAAAAAGTAAGCTCAAAATGAGCTAAGCAAGAGCTACAACAAAAGTGAAAAAATTTGACTAATATCCAACTAACCTACTGAGGCCCTAAGCCCCCCTATTTATACAACTGGAGCCCCAACATCTCTCCTAAAGTCAAGGAGGCTTGGCTCCCAAGACTAGAGATAGACAACAGTTCTTCTTCACTTGCGCGGCTGCCCTTTTGATGCATTGATGTGGTTGCTTGTGCTCCGAGCCTTCTAAAGGAGGATTCGAGGTAGCGGGTCATAAATGAGGGGGACACCTTCCTACAAATCCTCTCCCTTTTTTTCCTCGAATATTGGCTGCCAAATGCTCATTAAACCTTTGATTTTGTCTCAAAATTGACCAAAAATCTGCATAAAGCACACATTAGACTTCATGACATAATGACTAACCTAATTCACTCTATTAGCATAAATATAATCAAAAACATGTAATAAACTAATGAGAATGGTGGATTAAGCTAAGTTAGAAGGCAAAATGAGCCCATATAATTACCCATTTATGGGGCTCATCATCATCACCCCCTTACTGAATGTGTTGCTCATCCTCTGAGCAACTAGTCCATCTCCTCATCTTTGATGGCCCTGATGGCCTCCCTGACATCCCATGCTTCTGATGTGAGTTCCTATTATTTGTCATGGAATCCTACCTTTCTATCCACTTGATTCTTCTCCTTTGACAGTGGGTGAATCTTCAATTACAATAGGCACTGTTGAAGATGGTTGTGGTTTTCCTATTTTTATCCTTGTGCTTTTCCGAGCCCTGAAGTACATTGATGTTCACCTCTTCCTCTTTTGTTTAGGTTTAATAGGGGTGTTGAGGGAAACAAGAGCAAATTCTACCTCCCTTTTTAGGGTCTCAGCAGACACTTCTGTCTTTTCTGCCCCTTGTTCCTCTCCTTTTGTCTTCTTTGTCTCTGCTAGTTTTGTTTCCTCTTTCTCTGTTTTGGTTTCTTCCTCCTCTAGTTTAGTTTCCTCCTTTGTTTTGGTGTCTTCCTCCTCTATTTGTTCCTTAGTTTCCTCCTTCTCTGTTTTGGTGTCTTCCTCCTCTATTTGCTCCTCAGTTTTCTCCCCTTCTTCTTCTTGTTGTTCCTCCCCCTCACTTTCAAAAGGACTGTGGTCATATGTGAGGGCCTTTATATCATATTCTCTTGTCATATTTCTAAATATTTACCATGTGATGGGGATTGTGAAGGTGTAGAGGGCTTCTTCCACTAATAGTTTAATTAACCCATGGTGAGCCAACTGATCTAGACCTCCTACCTTTAACTTAATGCTGGAGTCTATAAGGGACTGCAAGGAGAAAATAAGGGATGCTGAGTTTTTGGGGTGTGGGAATGTTCATGCCATATCTTATCTCATGGAGAATATGGGCCTTTGAGCGAGGTACTAAAGCAAGGGAAAACTCCTGAGCCACTTCTTCATCAAACCCTTGAAATTTTTCGAAAAATGGCATCCAATTTGCTCTGGTGGAAATGCTACCACCTCGGGATGTTCATGGAGCCTGACTGAATTTGTGGGTTCCCTCCTCATGAATCCCCCTGTCATTTTGCTTATACCCTTCTGGAACACCCGAGGTAGAGATGGAGACAAAAAAAAATTGCAGACACAGGAAACAGAGAAAAACTGTGTTTTTTTAGAAAACAGGCAGAAATGTTTTTATGGAATTCCTCTATTCTACAGGCTTAATTCCTCCTTAAAATTGTATCATTTCTTGCACATATTAATATTCAAGGTGGGTCTGTACAGAGCCTACCTCTTCAAGTCAGAATTTGAGCAAAAACCCTGTGTTTCTTCCTTAAAAATTGCTTACTATCCCTCCTGTAGAACTAGTTGTAGGTGCTCCTGTAGACTCATTCATGTAGAACCTATTACTGCTCCTATAGGACTCCGATAGCATAAGGTTGTCTAAAATCGATAGAGAACGATGTTTTCGAGGCTATGGAGGTGGTATGGAGCTTGTTGCAGTTAAGTGGACAAGGAAAAAATGGAAGAAAAGGTGGTGAAGGAGTTTTGAGGAGGAATACTTATGTCTTCTTTGAGATATTTCTGGTGATGGGGTGAGCTGGCAAAAAGGTACGTTGCCAGATTCAAACCATTGGTCCCCACTAGTCTATCACCATGGCTCTTCATGACTCTTTCCCACAATCACTTCCTATCATTGCATCAGATTTCATTGGAGTTTGTATAACCTCCACTACCTATCCTTTGGATTTTTTGTGAGTTGACTAGGTGCACGTGAGGTGAGATCTCCGGATGAGCGCAATCGAACTAGATGTGGGTGGCCAGTTAACTGGCCACCTTTTTTAACCCTAACCATCTCATTTGCTTATGCATATTTTCAATTACACAGATGCAACAGAGGAGAGGGTTAGACACCTACCTACAAGTCGAATGTTTGTGTTGTGGTGTATTTTGTTTCCTTTGTTGCTGCATGCTCATATTTCAGTTGTTGCATGCTTGTATCTCCTCTGTTGTATGTTTTTTGCTCTGTGATGTGTGGCTAGTTTGCTTTGTGCAAGTATCCTCTGGCTGGATCTAGCTTCAGAAGTCTACTTCAACCTTCAAATTTGCACCCTCATGCTGCTGATGCTAGATTTTAATGGGACAGTGACTTGTTTTGTCCATATCTCCCAAACGGTGGACTGGATTGACTTGAAATTTTCTAAGCATGTTTCTATCATCATTATGCACCTCCCATAGCAAAAATTTGGTCAATGGATGCACGGATTTTGAGAAAAACTAAAAATGGTTGAAGGTGATGGAGGTCGATTTCTTAGAATCTGTGCACTAGAATTGGCTAAAATTGCTTGGGAATGTTACCATCATCCATACGCATCTCCCCATGAAACAGGTTTTTAAATGGATGCATGGATATGGAGAAAATGCAAAAATGGAAGGTGATGGAAGCCAATTTCTTGGTAACCGTGCACTGGAAGTTGTTGAAATTGCTTGAGCATGGTACCATCATCCATATGTAACTCCCCATGAAATAGTTTTTTAAATGGATGCACAATTTTCAAGTTAGAGAAAAAACAAATTTCTACTCTATGTATTTTTGTATCATAGTATCCTGCAGTTTTTTGGACAGTAAGAAAAATGAGCTTGGGGTGTGCTGCAAGCTTGGAAAATATGGAACAGAGGTTTGAAGACTGCAGGAGGATTTATAAACCCTTTATGAATCTTCCCTGTTCCTCAAACTACTTTTAAACTCCATTTCTGGCTCTCTGTAATTTCTACAGGAGCCTCCTGTAGAAAACACAGTTTTCGAAAAAGAAGCACAATGAGGTGGAAAGAATGTTAAGAATGATGGAGAAAGGTGAAGGAAGATAGGATAGGTGCTGGTATTAGTTTCAGAGCTCCCTTGGCACCTGATGCTGCTTCCTAAAGTCCTCCTGCAGTACAACTGGAAATTCATTTTTTATTTTTCTTTTTCTCTTTTTTTTTTTTTTTGAAAGCAACTAGGGTGCCTCAAAGAGGTGTTCACCCTAATTGCCTGCCATACGCACCTCCAATGGAGATTTTCACCCAGGGATCTTATTCTTTTTCTTCTTTTTTCTTCTTTCTAACCCATTGACCACCTCATGGAGGTTTTCAATCAACGAGCCAATCTGAGGTGCCTCCAAGGAGGTTTTCACCTTAGATTTTTATTTTTTCTCTTATTTTTCATTTTTTTTTAATTTTTTCTACCCTACCCTACTTGAAAAAAAAAAATCACTTTCAATTATAAGAATACTTCTAACGAAGCCATGTGCACATCGAGATGATAGATAGAATGATGTGGAGGTTGGAAATGTATGCTTTGACATATATCCAGATTTCAGAGACCAAATGATTTGACTTTGAAGGGATCAAGCATAGTTGAGGAAGAGAGTGATGTTGCAACTTAGTGACTGTCTGGAACCATATCTCAATATAGTTGTGATGTCCTTGGCCCTTCTGCTAATCTGGATCATTCTTCATGTCTTCTTCTACCATGACCTTTATATCTTCCTCTTTTTGTTGATTTTTCTCTTGAATACATGGAGGATTTGAAGGTAACCATGAGGGAGCTATTTTGATCTCTGATTTTGATGTCTTCTCTTCATCGAGTGTAGCCCATGGTTCTTTGATCTTTTATTTTGAATCTTCTTTTTCTGGATGTGGTCCTTCAATGATATTAATATAATCTCTTTTTTGCAATATTCTTCTTGAGCTATGGTGAATATCATTGAGCTCAAAAGGAGTTGTTTGGAAGTGTTGTACCTCAGCATTGTAATGGGGTTGAGCTATGTCAATGTGCAGGTTTGGAAATGGTGGTATGGGTAGTTGAGTGGTAGTGTATATTTGAGATGGATGTGGATGGGGTTGTGGTTGGGCAAGTGGTGGAGGTAGAAGAGCAGGAAGAGAGATGTATTGGGGCTTCCACCCCTGATGAGATGAATTCCACTGAGGTTGCGGCTGAGCATAGGGTTGAAATGAATGGGTGGTTGGTTGGGCATGATATGGAGATGTGAAGGACCAAGGAGGAGGTGTGGACCAGGAAGGATGAGCAGGGGGGCCCCAAGAAGGTATGGATGTGACTTGGTTGGGGTTGTAGTATGCCTGAGATGTCCCTTGCATCCCCTACTGATATGGTATAGGTCCATGTGCCTCCTTTGGTCTATGTAATAGATCTGTTCAGTGGCTCCTTCAGCCCCTGGGTATACAGCTTTAAGTCCGGGCAAGGACAGGCACTTGTCTGTAGAATGATTTTCTTCACAGATTGAACAAACCTCTATAGAGTTCAATGGGCAAAAAATGGCAAAAGCCCTCTCTTCTTCCTCTTGTTTCCTTTTGATATGTAAGGCATCCGTTTTCATGGCAAGAATCTACAGCATCTCTCTCTTGATATCTTCCGGCGTGCTTCCAATTTCACCTTTAATGGATGAACTAGAAGAAAAGGCATTGCTCCCAACATTTTTGTTTTCATCCATTGGCTACAGAGGAATGTTTTCTTCTTCTTCTTCCCCTATAGGTTCTTCAAATATGTTTGGCGGTTACCTTAGGTTTTTTCTTGATTGCGGCCACCGAAGAAGAGAGAAGGTTGGCTGTGTGAAGCAGCAGGGGTGTTAGGCAAACATTTTCCTAAATTATCTCTATTCCTACGAGGCATGAAAGGAAATATTTTTGGGTGGTGTTTTCTTTTTTTTCTTCTTGTACCTGCAAAACTGAAATTGATTGAACAAAAAAATTGCAACTAACTGAAGTGAACTTGTTGAAATGCAAATTGCATAATTGAAATGAAGGCAAGGAAATTACAAATCTACTTTTGTTGAAATGGAAATTGCAAAACTAAAATGAAAGAAAGGAAATGGCTAATCTACTTTGTTGGAATGGAAATTGTAGAATTGAAATAAAAGCAAGGAAATGGCTAATCTACTTTTGCTGGAAAGGAAATTGTAGAATTGAAATGAAAGCAATGAAATGGCTAATCTACTTTTGCTGGAATGGAAATTGCAAAATTGAAATGAAAGTAAGGAAATGCGGAATTTGAAAGAGACAACTACCCTACTTTTGCTGAAATAAACTACTTATTAGAATGTTGCAGTAGAAAATAGAAGAAAAGTAGTAATCACAAAATAGTCTGACACTTCTCCGGCAACGACGCCACCAGTATTGCAACAACAATGTTTCAACTCTTGGGGCTTCCTACTTTACTTTTATCAACCCGGTAGCTCATATCAAACTTGGAAGCAACGGTGCTATATGCACAAGTACTAGTTCTTACTGCAGGCTGTCACTTAGACAGCTGGCGCAAGATCACTAGGAACTCAAACCAACTTCTATGAATTCCAGAAGAAGTTTAAATGTGATGAGAGAAAGGAAAGTTTATGCTATAGAGGCTATTCTACTTGTAGAAAGAGAAAAAAGACTGGAATGTAAAGCAAAACCTAGCAAACCCTAATTTACCGACTAACCCTACTTTTGTAGAAAGAGAGATGAAAACCTATGAAATGAATGCCATTACCTACTGAGGAAGTAAACTACACCTATTCAAGCTATTTCTAGAAGGAAATGAGGAAAAATCGTCTTTTTTGGATTTTTATGTATTTTATGTGAAATTGCTATGCATGTAATTTATTTGTTTATGGATGTGGCATCAATTAGGTGGTGACAGAAGGTTACTTTGGGATTTTTACAGGTGTAGGAAGGTGTGGAGGGGTCCTAAGAAGCCTCTGGCAACCTTCTGGAGGCTTTCCCTGCAATCGGACTTCAAAAAGTCACTTATAGGAAATTCTACAGGCGGCTGCATGGGATCTATAGGATGGTGCCAAGGGCTCTTTTAGAAGTTTTAAAGGTGGAAAAAATGGTGGAAAAGGATATTTGAAGACTAGAGGGATGTGTTAAGGTGTCTGAAGTTAATCAAAGATGATTAGGAAAGAAAATGATGGTTGGATTTGTTCAAGAGATGAGAGGAAAGCTTATGAGAAAAGTGTAGAAATTAGGGCAGATTTGTGAAGCGTTGTGAATGACCTATGAGACATGTAGCAAAAGAGATGGTGACGGATGCTTTATTGACTTATTATGATCAAATATGTATTGTAAGAGAGCTGCAAATCAAAACACTGACATTGAGCAAGAAAAGAACTAGTTACACCAAAAACCAGAACTATATCTCCTGTTAACCTAAATTATGATCTAGGAAAATACAATGTTGAACAATGTTGTATGGAAAGGAAAGAATGGAAAAAGATTTATTGCAGAAACATAAATGAGTATGGAAAAATGGACCTGAAGCAAAACATTAACCTCCGAATCAAACTATAACACTAGAAATTGCGTGGAGGAAGCAAAACTTTGTTTTTGTGGCAACAGGAGTCTCATGACCTCAACTCATGGTCCCAAAGGGAGGAAAGGAGGCCAAGGCTCTATTGATGGCCTTTTTGTATCTTTTCCTATCACTATTTAACCTACTTCAACAACTAAAAATGGAAACAGCTATGTAAATCACCAAAAACAACCTATTCTAACCAGGGGAAAAGAAAATCTATCTAACAGCAACTAATTCATGAACTGAAACAAAACATACAAATACAAAACAAGAGGTGCTAGGCAACTTGGGTTGGGCCCTAACCCAAGAGCTTCAACTCTCTGAAAGGACTCAGTGCTGGCTCAGAAAATATTTCATCTCCATTATCAAAATAATAGTCACATTACATAAAATTGTTCACAAAAGTAAGCTCGAAATGCGCTAAGCAAGAGCTGCAACAAAAGTGCAAAAATTTGACTAATATCCAACTAACCTACTGAGGCCCTAAGCCCCCCTATTTATACAACTGGAGCCCCAACAGATCTCCTAAAGTCAAGGAGGCTTGGCTCCCAATACTAGAGATAGACAACAGTTCTTCTTCACTTGCTCGGTTGCCCTTTTGATGCATTGATGTGGCTGCTTGTGCTCCGAGCCTTCTGAAGTAAGATTCAAAGTAGGGGGTCATAAATGAGGGGAACACCCTCCTACAAATCCTCTCCCTTGTTTTCCTCGAATATTGGCTGCCAAATGCTCATTAAACCTTTGACTTTGTCTCAAAATTGACCAAAAATCTGTATAAAGCACACATTAGACTTCATGGCATAATGACTAACCCAATTCACTCTATTAGCATAAATATAATCAAAAACATGCTATAAACTAATGAGAATGGTGGATTAAGCTAAGTTAGGAGACAAAATGAGCCCATATAATTACCCATTTATGTGGCTCATCAGTTGGTTGCATAACATTTGGTATTAGAACTTTGGATTCTAGGGTTTTGCTATACAGGTCATCGTGGAATTTTCGATATAATTTTTTTTATACGAAGCTTCAGAATTTTAAATTAAAACCCATTTGAGCTGAAATCCTGGTGAACCTTGTGTATGAATTTCAATTTTTTTCTCGCTATATTTTCAGAGATATGATCCGAGGAAGTTAGGGTTTTTGCAGGCTCCCAAATTCCATCTCAAACAAGTGATGTTGGGAAAATCATCATAACTTTCTCTCTCAGAATCAGATTCAAATTTAGTAAGATGTGATAGAAATAGAGTGAAATTTAGTTTGTTGTGTATCATTTTCAGAGCTGAAGGTCGAAACAATGACACGTGGAACTTCGTACAAGTTTTCTCCACTGAAAAGTCTATAATCAGGTCAACTTAGGAGATTGGCCATAACGTTTTCTTGGAGAATCCAATTTTGATAATACTTGTGGCATTGGAAATAGGACTCAGAGGGCTAACACAAGTCAAAAAATTTAGACCTTGGAGATCCAAAATTTCATAGATACATGAGAGTCAATATCGAGCTTATACAAATAAAATAAACAAAGGTGTGTAGTCTTTTTAAGAATTTGCATAAGTTTTGTTTGAAAAAATAAATTGACATTATTCAAAGGGAATAGTGAAGAATATTATCATTAATTGGTTCCCTAGAGAAAGAAAATGGAAATAACTAGTAAGCAACCCGAAAGCTCTACTATGACTCATGAAGAAGAGGAAGAAATGCAGCATGATATCAAAATTATGAGACCAAATGCAACAAATTTCACTCTCACAAAAAGTAATAGGAGCTAAGATGGATGGTATGAAGAATGGCATCAATGAATTAAAAGGGAACATTGAAGATTTGAAGAAAGACATGGAAGGTTTGAAGGGAGGTTTGGCAAAGTTGTTACAAGAAATGCTCCCTAATGGCAAAAAGGTAGTAGAGGAAACTCATGAGGAGAACAAAAGAAGTGTTAATCATGATTTTATAAACTCTAATGTTAGATTAAAGACACACCATATTCCAAAGATTGATATGAGGAAGTTTGATGGCAAGGTCCCGTAACATGCAGACTACAAATGGAGCAATATTTTAATCTCCATAATGTGCAAAACACACAAAAGGTACTCATTGAAACTTTATATTTAGAACCTAATCAGTTTGTATGGTATTAATGGCTTTTCTCTCGTAAACAAATTGTCACTTGGTAAATTTTTACAGAGGAAATTATAGCACATTATGAGGATACAAGCCCAACACCTTCTTTAGCTAATTGATAAATCTCAAAAAAAAGGGTTAAATAGTGGAGCACATTAAAGACTTCCAAAAATTGAATATAAGAGTAAATGATATTCTAGAGTAGCATAAGATTGATGTCTTCATAGGGACTCTAAAGGAGAACATCCAACTTGAGGTTCACCTTTGGGTACCTGATTCATTGAGAAGGCATTCAAGTTGGCAAGAAAAATTTAAAGTAAAATTATTGCAACAAGGAAGCCTACCACTCACAACTATAAAGATGGAAGTGTAGTTGCTCCTAGCCTTCCATAACCTACAAGGTTGACACCACAACAATTGGAAGAAAAAAGGGTAAAAAAGGGCTTTGTTACAATTGTGATAGCAAATACACTAAAGTTCATAAGTGTGCTGAGAAAAAACTATTTTACATTGATTGTGAAGAGGAGGAAGAAAAGTAACAAGAAATGTCAAAAGAAGAGGATATACACCAAGAACCAACTCCAGAGAAATAAGAAATGAATCAAACCATATCTTGTAATGCATTGACAGGAAGTACCACTCCTTAAACTCTCAAGATAGAAGGGCATATCAAAAAGAAAAAGGTAATAGTGTTGATTGATTCAGGTAGTACCCATAATTTTATTCATTGTAAGATAGCCAAGGAATATAATTGCTTCTTATATCCAGCACTAGAGTGTCAAGTCATGGTTGCAAATGGAGGAACCATAAATTTCTCAAGAAAGTGCCATAATATCAAGTTATCCATGGGAGAATATGTATTGAATATTCCAATGCTTAAAATTCCAATGGGTGGTGTTGATGTTGTACTAGGAGTCCAATGGTTACAATCTTTGGGTACGATAGATTTTAAAATTCAAGAAATTTTCTTGAAAATTTTTTGGGAAGGAAAGGAAATTGAATTAAGGGGTATCGTAGGGAAACCGAGAAATATATCATCTCTAATGGCATGACAAAGCTTCTAAAGAAAGAACAATGAGGCGTAATTGCACAATTATGTTCATTAGAGCCTCAAACATCGAAATCATCTATTTCTCCATACCTCCAAAAATCCCTGGACTATCATTCCAATGTATTTGAGACTCCCAAAGGCAACCTACCTATTTTTGATCATTATCATTCTATCCATTTGATTCTAGGAAGTATTCCTCCAAACATCAGGCCTTACAGATCTCCCTATGCCCAAAAGAGTGAAATTGAAGGTATGGTTGCAGAAATGCTAGAGGCTTGTATAATTCAACATAGTCAAAGTTATTTCTCTTCTCCAGTAGTATTGGTGCAAAAGAAGGATGGATCATGGCGCATGTGTTAGGATTATAGGGAGCTAAACAAGCTCACTATTAAATATAAATTTCCCATTCTTGTCATTGATGAATTATTGGATGAATTACATGGAGCAATTTACTTCACCAAGTTGGATCTTTGTTCAGGATATCATCAAATAATAATGAAGACTAAAAACATTCTAAAAGCAACATTTAGAACTCATGAGGGTCATTATGAATTTTTGATCATGCCTTTTGTCCTTACCAATGCACCTTCTACATTTCAAGGTTTGATAATTCCATTTTCAAACCCTTCCTTATAAGATTTGTGTTAGTATTTTTTGATGATATACTAATCTACATAAATTCTTGGAAGGATCACGTTCAACATGTTGACAGGGTGCTCAAGCTATTGGAGGAGAAAAAATATATGCAAAAACCTCCAAATGTTTCTTTGGAGTACAGGAGGTAGAATATCTAGGTCATTTTGTATCTCATGAGGGTGTTAAGGTAGACCCTAAACAAATTAAAGCCATTAAGGAATGGAAAATATCACATCCATAAATCATCTGCAAGGATTTCTCGAGTTAACAGGGTATTATCACAAGTTTGTTAAGAATTATGGGGCAATAACAGCACCTCTAACAACATTACCGAAGAAAGATGCATTTTCTTGGACTCCATAAGCAAATAAGGCCTTTGAGCATCTTAAAGAGGCAATGTGCCAAGCACTGGTCTTATCTATGCCATATTTCATAAAAATGTTTATTGTGGAATGTGAGGCCTTAGGAAATGGAATTGGTGTTGTTTTAATGCAAGAAGGAAGACCCATTGCTTTTGAATGTTGTCCAATCAAAGGAAAGTATTTACACAAAGCTATTTATAAGGAAATGTTGGCAATACTACATGCACTTAAGAAATGGTGACCTTACCTACTGGGAAGGCTCTTCAAGGTAAAACATATCATGATAGTCTTAAATACTTTTTAGAGAAAATATTATCTTTAGAAGAGCAGCAAAAATGGGTCACAAAGATGTTGGGTTATGACTTTGAAATCATCTAGAAAAAAGGGAAGCAAAATGTTTTTGTAGATGCACTCTTAAGAAATGATGAGGATGTGGAAGCATTGCTTTGTGCCATTTCTATATCCAACCAGATTGGATAAACAAAGCAAGGGATGAATGGAAGAATGATGAAAAAATGTGGGCACTCATTCAAAAGTTGCAGCAATATCCTAGTACATCTGATACATTCAGTTGGAATAATAATTAATTATGGTACAAATATTGTTTGTACCTTTGTAAGAATTCCCAACTCAAACAAAATATTCTTCAAGAATTGCACACCTCTTCCTTAGGAGGGCACTTAGGATATTGAAAAACTTAACACAGGGTTAAGAAGGAATTTTTTTGGGATGGCCTTAAATATGATATTCAAAAGTTTGTGGTGGAATGTTTGGTTTGCCAAAAAAATAAATTTGATACAATTAAGACCCCGGGTTTGTTACAACCTTTATCCATTCCAAGTCAACATTGGGAGGAGGTTTCAATGAAATTATCATAGGTTTACCCAAGTTCGAAGGAAAGAGTGTCATCATGGTGGTATTTGATAGACTTACCAAGTATGCACACTTTTGTGCATTATCTCATCCATTTAAAGCTAGTACATTTGTTACTACATTTATGGAAACAATTCGAAAGCTACATGGAAACCCAAAGATTATTATAAGAGATAGAGATCCTGTTTTCACTGGAAATTTTTGGACGGAATTATTTTCTTTTCTGGGTACTCAATTAGCTCATAGCTCATCTTATCATCCTCAATCGGATGGGAAAACTAATATAGTGAACAAATGTTTGGAATGATATCTTTGTTTCTTTGTATATGATAAACAAACACAATGGGTCAGCTGGATACCTCTAGTTGAATGGTGGTATAACACTTCCTTCCATACTGCAGCAAAAATGACCCCATTTATGGCACTTAATGGATATCATCCACCGTCCATCACTTCATCTTTGCGAGAAAATTCCATGGTTCAAGAAGTGGAATATCACATCAAGCATCAACAACAAGTTCTCCAAGTCTTAAAGGATAACCTCACTTTGGTGCAAAATAGAATGAATCAATAGGCAGATCAACATTGCATCTAAAGAAGTTTTGATGAAGGCGATGGGGTATTTTTACGACTACAACCGTACAAACAAATGTCCCTCAAGCAAACTAAGAAGGATAATAAATTATCACCAAAGTATTATGGTCCTTGCAAGGTATTGGCAAAGATTGGTACTATGGCATAAACATTGGAGCTTCCTACATCTTCTTAGGTGCACCTAGTTTTCCATGTTTCATGATTAAAGAAGGTTATTGGTGACAAGCTCCCAGTTCAAACACTATTGTGAGAACTTGACGAGGAAGGGAAAATCATATTGGAACTTGAATCAGTCATGGAAACAAGAACTTGAGAACTACTAAATTGATCAATTTCAGAGTATCACATCAAGTGGAAGAAATTACCCGTGGAAGATTCCACATGGGAGGATGATAATTTATATAGAAGTATCTAGAACTAATCAAGCGTTGAGGACAACACTTTTTTTGAAGGAGAGAGGCATGTTAGGTCGCTATAACACTAGTGTATTCCCTCATTATTATTAGCATAGCCCCCTTATTGGTAATGTTGTGCCCATGTAGTCCCCATATTGTTATTTTTGTGCCCCATAGAAGCCCACTATTGTTATTATTTTTCCCTTACATTATTATTGTTATGTTGGCTCTGATTATATTGTGACCCCTTAGACTCCTATATATAGAAAGGAGGTTATGTCATCTGAATCATCCAAGAACTATTCATTTTTGTAATGTAAAGGAGTTTTCCCCCTCTAAGAGGCTTATTTTTAAGTTGCTTATCTATCTATTCTTCTATTTTGTGAGCTATTTGCATAACAAAGTCTCTAAAATCACGATTCACATTATTTTTGTTCTCCTCTTGAGTTTCATGAAATACCTTGTCGCTATTAGGAGCATTTGTTGTAGAAAATTTGTCAAACCCTCCTTCAAACCTTTCATTTCCCTTTTTATTTGTTATTCTAAACCATCCATGTTTCCTTTTAAACCATCCATCTTAACATTCATCATCGCTTCCAATTCATTTTTGGTTATTCTTTGTGAGAGCAAAATTTGTTTCACTTGGTCTCGTAATTTTTATATATCATGTTTCATTTCTTCCTCTTCTTCGTGCATCATATTAGAACTTTTTGGTTGCTTACTGAGTGTGTCCCTTTTTTTTTAGGCATATTGGAACTAAATAATGATATATATGCTTAACTATTCCCTTTGAATCACTTCAAAAATATTTTTCAAACAAAAGTTATGCAAATTAAAAAGATATACACATGTTTGCTTGTTTTCTGGAGCTTGATCTTGAAACTATTGTATCTCAGTAATTTCGGCTCTCCAAAGTCTAAAATTTCATCATGTGGTAGTCCTCTAATTCTTCTTTCCAACCCCACAATTCAGACTAAAATTAGATTCTTTAGGATAAGGTTATGCTCAATCTACCACAATGCCCTGGTCATGGATTGGTTCAGTAGATCAAACTTGTACGGAATTCCTCGTGTCATTGTTTCAACCTTTGGCTTTGAAAACGATATAAAAAAACCACAGTACATGTAATTTCGGTTGATTTTTATGAAACTCAAATCCAATGCTTGTATAGAAAGTTAGGCCAATCTTCCCTAGGTCACCTATTTGAGATTGAATTTTGGAGCATGCAAAAACCCTAAATTCTTCAGACCATATCTCAGAAAATAAAGTGAACCAAGATCTGAAATTTCTACATGAAGATCACCAAGATTTCAGCTCCACGTGATAGAAAGTTTACCTTCTTAAGCTTCGTAGAAAAAAAATCATAGAGAAATTGACAAGATGACCTATTTGAAATAATGAAACCCTAGAATCCAAAGCTTTGATACCAAATGTTATGCAACCAAATCACAAAATAGAAGAAACGATAGATCAACGACTTGAAAATTTGCCTCTTTGAGGGGGAAACCTCCTTTATATCACATAAATGAATAATTCTTAGATTATACAAATTACAAGACCTCATTGGTATATATAGGAGTCTAAGGGGGCACAACATAATCATAGCCTACATAAGGTTAATAATGTAAGGGCACAACAATGAAAATAAAAGGCTTCTATGGGGCACAAAAATAACAATATGGGGGCTACATGGGCACAACAACAACAATAATGGGGCTACAATAAAAATAACAATAAGGGGACTATACTAGTATTATAGGGACCTAACAGCTCTAATACCATGTTGGTTTTTCCTCAGCAATTCAGAATCAAGTTTATGTCTAAGATCACGATCACAAACACACTAAAATACCACAACACTAGCACTTTTCATAGTGGAAAATGTATAATAGCAAATAAATGTAGTACACAAAACAAATATAGGCCTATTGTAACAGGCATCATGGCATTTATACTTAGCCATGATACAAGAAAAAATAGGGCTTGAGATCAACAACTTATGATCATCAATCTAACTAACAAAAGTACACTTGACGTACTTGTTTATGTAATGCTTCCATAGCCCTTTTAGTCCACGTACCTTGAACACTTATGTCAGGTCCTTTGCCACCTCTTTTACTTCTCACAAGACTTTTGCAACTTCAGAATGCTTGCATCTTCAGCTCCTCAAAATTGGCTTCTCATATTAGATAAGTCCATCTACCCATTGCATGCATGCCCTCAAGAATCATTGTTCACAACTTTGTTTTTGAATAGTATGCAGTTTCCTTCACACAGTATCTTTACTACTCCAAGATCATTGTCATAAGGTCAACCACACTACCCTCTAGTTTCTCTCATGCTCCTCCAAGATAGCCAACTCTTAAGATCTCCAAATATTCCCTCTTCCTATCTCTCTACTGCTCCAAATGAGACAAGACATGGTGTTTCAAGGCTTCCCACTTACAAACCTATTTTCTACTCCAAAATTTTGAATTGGAGAATCACATAGACAACCCTCTTAACTACAATTTTGCTGCTAAAAATGATCAATCCCTAGGGCACACCAACCAGTCGTCTAACAAATCAACATACCTTGAACTGAAGTTTGATCCACCTTCATAAGGTCTCAATTAATTGCACTTATCCTTGATATTTTTAGCCCTATTTTATGGCTCCTGTAGCATCCATAAGTATACCCTAATCTCAACCCTAACAACCTCTCCAACACTAGCATAAACCTCTTCTTTAGGCCTCCAACATTTGCACATACACTTGAGGAATTATAGCCTTCATTCTAGACTCAACCACAACCTTCATGACCCTCCTATGCAATAGAAATCAAGCTCTCAACCCTCCTTCATAACACAAAATTCTCTCACCCCTTTCACAAATATTAATCCTCAATAATATGTAGAGTATCATGTAAGAAAACTCAGTAAGCATAACCATAATGTGACCTATATCAAACATAGATTAAGAGACCTTGAACTCGTCCTTCCTCACCCTCCAACTCGGATCCTTTAATGTGTGGCTAGCTTAGATTTTCATTTTATCTTGATCGAATTCATTTGGATGGATGCCAAATGAATTATTCCACTCCTTATAGAGTTCAAGGTGGGTTTACATCTCACCAAGGGTCATGTTTTTTTCCCTCAACCCAACCCAACCAATTTGCCTAAACATCAATTTATTAAGGAGTAAAATTCATTTTGCTTGAACCTTTCCTTCATGTTGAAGCCTTAGGTTCCCATTAGCCCTTCAAGGGTGCCCCACATGCTCTCAATGAATAAAATATCATTTTCTCCACTTGGTTTCATTCCTACAACTTTGGGCACAAAACCCGTTTCTTGGGTACAGTGCCCAAAAACCACTTTTGTGGGTCAACCCCTCACAAACCCAATACCCCAGGAGTTGTGGGAGTACCTCCCAAGCTACACAAATAAACAAGCGCCACTTGAATAGTTTATTATTTGCCTACTGCAAGCTCCTCTCGAGCATGCTCTTTAGCTTTTTTTAGATGTGATTTTCTACTTTTTAATCTTCTTTCACCAAATGTGATGCAAATCTTCCCTAGTCCCTTCATCATACCTTTGAGATGTGGCAGGATAGAATGGTAGTGAAGGTTGTACACTAAGTCTCACTCCTCCTAGTTCTTAAAGGGTGATTTGGAGGCTGAAGTCACTAGGGAAGAGAGGCCACGTTACACTTGAAGTCAAGGGAAGAGGCTTGTAGATAGAGGATGGGGAATGGGATGGGGAAAGACCCATTATGGGAAAATACCAAAACTAGACAAGTCCCAAAATTCTCAGTTACAGTGTGTGAAGCAATTGTGTCAATAATAATAGGGGAGAAGAAGTAGGGAAAAAATGTCAAGTAAGTACCTTCTTTTTTCTCCACCATTCCATTTGAGTCTAGGTGTGGCTTCTCTACCTACACACATCCCCTTGGTGATTCATTTATGCTCATCCTAGGAAGATCTAATGGAGGCTACACAGTTGGATCTTTTTCCATGTGTATCAGCTTCATACCCTTTGGACTAGGATCATTTCTATTGATGGGTGATGTGTGAGCCCTTTTTTTGAAAGGAACACCGCATAATCTTACTAGGTGCCCATATTTATGACACCTCCTACATCTGTATGGGACCCCCTTGTAATCCAAAATTTGTATGTTTTCCTCCCCCTGCCTAATGTCTATATGTTTAGGATGCCCCTTACAGAGGTAAATATTTACCAATGTGTGAGCTAGAAACCTATCCCTCGTCATTAAATAGGATGAATCGTGTTCTAGATACATCCCCAAAGAGTTTCTAAGGTCCTTGAATACTAGGGAATCCCAATAATTTGTTGGAAGGCTTAGGAGTATCACCCATATTAGGATCACATCCATTCTTTCCCTTTTGGCATCAAACAAAGGAGACCAAAAATTTAATATGATAGGGGTAGATTCCATCTTCCAAACCTTTTGTGCAATCTTTTTTTCCTACCTGCTTCTAAGAAAATCTGTTGAATCCATCCCCTCACAAACAGAGCAACCTCTAGGGGATTCTTGATAATAGGCAAGATTTTCTTAGCCACCAATGCCTTTATGAAACTTATTATTCAATTTTATGCCTTTAACTCCTCCAACCAAGCATTTCTCTACCATTTTTTCAATGTTCTTCATCATGACATCCATGCCCAAAACCAAAGATGATTTTTCCCTACTTGCCTTTTTGATGTATCACTTCTTTTTCCACTTTGTTCCCTTCTCCCACATCTCTTTTGAGCTTTTGGTTCCTCTTAAATCAATCATACAGTTTTCATTTGATTCCTTTTCACCGAATTCTTCTAGGTTTGGACCCTTTCCTTCTTCATAGGCATCCAGATCCCTCAAGAAATTTCTCGTTGACTATTGAAAAGAATGATTCTTAGGAGGGATTGAAATCAGTGGATACCACATAGAGAGAAAAAAACCTCATTGATTCCTAGTTCCACAAGGGATTATGTTATGGCCTAGATTGTCTAGTAGTTTGTTTCTATCATAAAGATTGTTAGAAGGAATTCAAAAATGGAAAGAGTGCGTTCTTTTGGGAACCCCATGACATCTCTACAAAAACATGACTTTATTCTGTTGGGCCCAATATTGACATCCATTTCATATCTACCTCCAAAAGAGTCATGATTGATAGTAGTTATTTCATCCCTCTAAACAAAGCCCGATTCTATTTCAAGGTAGCCAATATTGGAATGGAAATAGGTTAGAGTTTGAATTCTGACCACACTTCACCCCTACCTACCTCTAACTTAGATTTGAAATCTGGGGTGGATACCGAAATCTGGACATCATCGCCATCCTCAGGATCAAAATCAACCAGCTCTACTTCCTCCATGGAAAGCCCAATGTAACTGATTGATATATCAGCCTGTAAATTAGAGTTCCCTCGAAACCTATTAGTTGTAGACTTTGCCCTCTTACAGCTCACAAAAAAAAAAATACAGTATAAGAAGAGGGGAGATCCCTCCACCAAGAGTGGCCTACGTATTTTGATTATCCCTAGAGGTTTATTTACACCAGACCTCTCTCCTCTATTCCATATGAAGTTAGATTTCTGACCACAACTTCTAAACCCCTAGATCTCAACCTCTCGAAAACCATAGGCCACATGAAGCCATAGCTTAGGTTATAGGTATACCTATATGTAAAAAAAATAAAATTCTAGAATTATAAACTAAAACTTTAGATGATAAAATAGGGAAATGACTGCAAAATAACCTTAAATATATATAGAATAAAGGTAAAGCATGTATTCATAGGGAAAACTATATTAATATAAATTGATAACTAATCTTGAAATAAGGGCAAAAGACTAGGAGGAAGCAAATCTTGAAATAAGGGCGATAATCCAGTTCTTATTGATTTTCCAACTGTCATCTTTGTTTAGATTGCCCGCTCATGTCTTGACCTCAATGGCTTCTCTAAATTTCCTATGATGATAGTAACCAATTTTGCTAAGGACCCTGTTGGAGCAGCATTTTTTAGGCATAATTTTGAGGATTATGTGCAGACAGATAATGCATGTAATGTTGACTAAGGAGAAATGCGCAGAAAATGAAATATTGTAGGCTAGTTGTTGGGTTTTTTACCCAGAGTATTAGGAATTTCCCATGGTAAATTAGGTTGTTGGTCGGCCTTATGCCCAATGTAAAACTATAAATAAGGTCGCAATGTTATGTTTTAGGTGTGTCTAGTTATGTTCTGCTAGGACAAGTATTATGTGGAGATTTTGTATTGTAATTGATGATTTAGGCTAGTGAGCCATGAGACTCTAATGTAATGAATAATTCTCTCAAGTAATAGAATTAGTTGTTCAGATAATTTTTTTTCGTGTCCAAGCCCTGAGGGTTAGCTCAATTGGTCAAGGTCCCATTGCTGAAGCACCTTACCATTGGGAGGTCATGGGGTCAATTCTCCTCGACACCCTTGAGGTTAGGCTCTGATTAGTTTGGTCAGTGGGATGTGATCCCTTCAGGTGGATCTGCTTAAACTTTCCTCGAGAAAAAAAATGGTTTGTTATGTGAAGTATGGCTTGATTAATTTGGCTTATCTATTCTAACATGTATTAATAATAATTAAGGGCATACTTAAAAATTGTATGCTATCTTGAGAACGATAGCCTAGGCCCCATGTCCCCTTCACCACAGCAAAATTGTCCTAGTTCATGTAGTCCCTTATAAGATGCCTTAGGTGAGATTTCACATGCTCACAAGTGATGCTAAAAGGGTTGGTGTCTGAGGGGTTTTGTTAGTTGTTTCAAGTTAAACTTGGGTTTACCCTCTGCTCACCAACAAATGGTTCCATTGCTAGGATCGAGATTTGTGGTTGAAGGGAATGTGGAGGACAACTAAGGAAGAAATCCATCCATGGATACAAACATTGGGACATGAATTTGCGCAGAATAAACCAAAATGTTATTACCTAAAAAATGATCACCTAGCCATTTTTAACTAGGTTTATCAAAATACACCATGTAGTATGGGTTTTTACACTTTAAAACTCACTTTCACCTTAGGAAATAATTAAGAAAACCATTTTCTTAAATTAATTCTCATTAAAACCCATAAGAATAATTAAATAAATCATTATTTATTTATTATTCTTTCAAAATAATTATTAAATCATTATTTACTAATTATTTCTAAACCATTAAATCGTCTAGGAATAATTAAATAAATCACTATTTATTTATTATTCCTTATTTATCCTGTATTACTCTCATGAGATAATTATTAAATCATTATTTAATAATTCTTTCTAAACCACTTTGATCTTATCCCCTTAAAGGAATTAATAAATCATTTTTATTTATTTATTTACTTTAATTACTTTCTTAAATTAACTCAATTAATCATTATTTTTTGAGTTAGTTTACTAAATAAAAATATTTGATCATTTCAAATAAGTTTTCCCTCTCTAAAATATAATAAAACATTTATAACGGCTAGATCTTGATTTAGTCTAATAATATTTTATTAATTTTCTAGATCTAGATCTATCTCAGCATTTTGTTATTAATATAGAGATTTTTCCTCACTCTCTACACATGACCATCTCATCGTCATCACTATCGTCCTAAGACATTTGAGCTCTCTCTGTTAGTTCAAACCAATTATCCTATATTTCCCATTGCAACCTTTTGAGAGAGAGAGTTGTTGTTGAAACGCATGGGATAAAAGAACCCATCACATGGAGGGGGATGATCTAGACCCTAGTCTACATTCTCTTCCATCAGGTGTATTCTTCCTTTTAACATAACAAAATTACTTTGCTTCCATTTGGTAACATTGTGTGGTTTTCTCTTTTCATTTTCAGTTTTTGTGTTCAAGTTTTCGCAGTTTTTTCTATAATGATTTTTTTCATATCTAAAGTTGTAAACTGAAGACTACAAAGTTTACTTGTTTTTTTGGGTTGTTAGGTCTATTCGTAACCAATACCTAAAGTGAGGGTTTTTAGTACATCTTCTAGAAATATTCATATTGTTGAAAATGTAACTAGGTTCGGTCTTTGTAATGACATGCGTAATCATGATTTTATGTAATTGAAGTAAAGAAGAAAAATAAAATTATTTTTGTAATGCTTGAATTGTGGGTTTCATGATCAAGGAATTTTATTTTTAGTTGAAGCTCCCATTGTGAGCTATTAGGTTTGGTTTTCAAGTCATAAAGTCTAGTAAAGTCAATGTCAAGGATTGGACCCATTTGGGCATGTAATTCCATGTAAAAATAAAATTTGTTAACCTTCCAAGAGCATGTCACAAGATCTCCTTGAAGTCGGCCTAAGGACGATTCTAGTAGGACATGTCGGCCTAAGCACTAGTGCAAGTTGGCTTATTTTGATGGGAAAAACAGTATATATAGGGTAGCTTGGCCTCCATTTGAGAACATAATTCGAACAAGCAAGAGAAGAAGATAAATAGAAGTGTGAAGATCTTAAGAAGAATCCCATCGCCAAGAAAAGTAAGGAGGATCCTCACCAAATTATTTTTTGATCTGTTTTTTGGACTGGTACACTCCACACGTGTGAGAATCTAGTGTTGCCTACTGCAGGAAGGACCGAGATACCACATTCATATTGAGAGGGCATATTTTGGAAGAAAACAAGGTGATTCTCAAGCCGATTTGAAGGAGAAAGAGTCTCCATCTAGAGTGAAGGAAATCTAGGTGTTACTCTCTCTCATATGCTACAACTAGGGTTTCTAAAGAAGGGTCAAGAATTATAGATCTGAACTAAGGAGCCGAAATATGAAGGATAGCTGAAATAGTGGGATCAGAAGGAAGTTTGACCATCATTGCCTTAAGGAAGAAGGATTCAATATTGTGACTTGATCTTGGAGGGGTTGTTGTGTCAAGGGTCTTGGTCTTCGTATTCATCAATTGAAGTCTCTATAAGAAGAAGAATTTCTTGGGGTTTTACTCCCAAGTTGGAGATATTTTTGCACTGGTTGACCACCTATATTTTGTGTCTCTTGTCTCTTTATTGTTTATGCTTTGTTAGTTGTTTGATGAAGAAGAACACTATAATAATCTAAGTAAAGAGAAGATCCTAATCTAAAGAAGTAAAATCATTCACAAGGAGTTATCATTACAAGAGAAATCACCTAATCTTCATGCTCTAGATTTATCAACATGGTATCAGAGCTAAGGTAACAAATCAAGGAAATTGCATCTCATCAAGGGACACTCAAGCACTCAAGGATCAAATCTCGAAGGACATCAAAGCAAAGTAAATTTCCACAAAGAAGTGTCAAGACCCTAGATTGAACAAAAATTCTACACCAGAAGAAGTCTTCAGATCCTCAAAAGATCACAAAGTCCCTACTCAAGTTGAAGATACCTACAAATCAAACTATCCTGAAGACTATTCATACAAGAGAAGAAATATCAAGGACTTTTTCATCATCTTCAAACAATTCTAAGGCAATCTCCCTTTCATTGAAGCAAGGTCCTTACCATTGAAGAATATCATCTGAGAATCATTAAGACATCATCAAGAAGTCATCATTGATCATCATAATCAAGGACAACACCATCAAAGGATCTAAAGCGATCTCCGTCTTTGTGGAGTCAAGGATCATTCTTGAGAAGAACTATCTTCATCAACGAGAAGTTCTCCATTCTCTATATCATCATAGAATTCAAGGAGGAAGAAAGTGAAAGAAACATCTTCACAAGTAAGTATATTTATGTCTACATATGATTTTTTCAAAATGTATTTTTGCAAGGAAATCAACAAATTGGTTGGGGTTTCAAACTTTCTTGCATGGAAGAAGATGACATATCTAAATCTCATTGAAAATGAGGTCATGGAATATGTCAATGGCTCAATCACCAAACCTCCAAAAGAATATTCTCAAGCACTTGCAAATTTTATGAAAGGGGAAGTAAGGTCTCAAAGGATTCTCATAGAATCCATCAAGGATCCCCTGATCCCGTATGTATCTAAACTTGAAACTTCAACAACAACAAAAAATACAAACTAGTAGAGTTATTTTTTGTAAGCACTACAGGAGAAGTTATCTCATTAAGGCAAGAACTCTACAAGATAAGGATATCAAAAGAAGAAGTAATAGCCTCATACTTTATGAGGATATATGAAATAAGGTATCAACTTCAAGATCTAGGAGAAATAACGTCTAATAAGGATATGACCATCGTAGTACTAAATGCACTACCAGAGGAATGGGGTAACTTTACTTCAAGCATTTATGGGAAGAAATAAGCTACTCCATTTGAGGATCTTTGGCCACTATGCAAGATTGAAGAAACCAGTCTAAAGGAAAAAATTAATGTAGGATCAAATGAGAAAAATCAAGCATATGTTGCTATGGCAAAGAGAAAAGAGAAGTTCGGTAAATTTGGTCCTCAAAAAAAGAAGAAGAGCATGGTTAATATTCAATGCTATGGATGTCAAGAATATGGGAATTATAAGAGAGATTTCCCTAAGCTAAGGAAGTAAAATAACAAAAGTGGAAGAGAATAAGCACATATTACGGAAGAAGTGGAGGAAGCTAAAAATAATAAGTCCAAGAAAGAGGAAGTAAAATATCACTACTATGATTGAGATAGTCGTCCTCACCTAGTTCTTTTCAAGTTTTTGTTTTTCAAGTTTTCTGTTCTAAGATATGGCCATCATGATTCACTAAGGAGCATGATAGGATGCATCACGACATCATAAAATCATTGAAAGAAAGAGCTCATGAAATCATCATATAGAATCATGAAAGATAGAAGTATGTAGTAGTCACCTATGGAAGGATATAACTCTTGGTAACCTCATTAGAATCATAAATGGTACTTATGAGAAAAGGGAAAAGTCATATAGTATAAATCACATCATACATTAATCAAAAGGAAAGCATTTGCTGAATGAGGATACTCAAGATCCTCTGTTGGAATCTTCATTCGAAGGTTCACCGACTAAAAGGAAGCAAGTGTTTCATCAATAATTCCAACTTGTGGGAATTCATGGGATGGTGGAATGATGTCATAATAAGTGAAGTAGATCAATGAATTTAAGGTCTTTCAATCAAGGAAGTTGTTGAAGGTAGTCTATATGACCTAAAGGAAAATGAGGTATGTATGCTTGTATCTGATAAAATAGAGTCATATCATATGGTTGCAAATAACATGAATGAATGCTCTACCTCGAGAGCATGATCAAAAGGAAGGATCTATTCCTTTGAAAGGATGCAGGAAGGCATGCATCACACATTGACTAGATGAAATCAACATAATATATCCTCATATGAAATATGATGTGGTTGAAAAAAACTATAAGAACTTTGATTGGAAGTCCCTAAAAATAAATGCTTGAAGAAAGAAAGGAAGATATCATGAAATATGCAACTCTGGAAGAACCTATCAACATCCAAGGACTGAAATATTTTACTATGATATCTCCATGAAATATATGAAGACCTTAATGAAGTATGAAAAAGAAAGAGACCCTTGAATATCTATATATATATATATAATATATAATATATATATATATATATATATATATATATATATATATATATATATATATATATATATATATATATATATACATACATACATACATACATACATACATACATACATATATATAACATACATAATATATATTCATACATACATACATACATACATACATACATATATATCTTATATATATATATATATATATATATATATATATATATTATAATATATATATATATATATAATATTATATATCTTGGAGATGTGTCAAAATGTATGCAGGATGTTGATGCAAACAAGGAGATGTCATGATGAAAGACCATCACAAAGGTAATTTTGATTTAACAATCATTTCTTATTCTTGAATAAATATTTGGATGGGCTTATGCAGCGCTGCTAAGAGAAGAACTTCCTTCTACAACTGATGCTCATGTGGAATGATAAAAACTCCTTAAAAACATGATATTAAGACTGCAACATGGCATAAAGGAAGGCCATATATGGACTAATGTGTCACTTTCCAATGGAAGGAATGATGACATGACTCAGGGATGAAAGTGATGGGTTATATGTTCCCTATGAATAAGTCCCAAATATGTAGAGTCTATGAAAATGAAGAAATTCGTGACATCAAAGAAAGGATTTTTACAAGGAGATGGTTGTTCCATGATCTCCACCTGAAGTGTTGTTAAAAGCAAGTTCGTAGACAAGAGGGAGCTTAGTCAAGTCCCTAGTTAAGAGGGAACTTGGGTACATTCCTATTTATAGTAATGGGTACATTCCTTTAGTGGAATGGGTATGTCCTCCCTAAGTGAGAGGGATAGATAGACACATCATTCTTGTCTTCACTTGGGAAGATAGAATGGAGGATTGGGTAAACATTTGGCATATGATACTATTTGAGGATGAGTTAGGGGATCCAAGATAAGAGTAGTCGTAGAGGACCAATATTATTTGAGGACTAAGAATCCAAGATAGGAATAGTCCTAGTGGAACACACTTTGAGAACCTGGGTAGGGTATGTTCCAAGAGAGGCAATGATGAGGGTGTTTATACATCATTGGTCTCGCCAACATTGTGCTCTAATGTTGTGGAGAGATAGATTTGTTAGTCAATGCTTTGCTATGTGACAATGTTGGATGATATGTTGTTGTACATATTAGTTACCAATATGACACTTCTTATGATAATTCTTCAGATTGAGAATGTCCAAGTACCTTGTATGGATTATGAATACCTCCCTAGTTAAGAATGAGTGTTGAAAAATGTAACTAGGTTCAGTATTCATAATGACATTTGTAATCATGATTTTATGTAATTTATGTAAAGAAGAAAAATAAAATTATTTTTTGTAATGCTTGAATCATGTGTTTCATGATCAAGGAATTTTATTTTTAGTTGAAGCTCCCATTGTGAGCTATTATGTTTGGTCATCAAGTCATAAAATCTAGTGAAGTCAATGTCAAGGATTGAAGACCCATTTGGGCATGTAATTCATTGTAAAAGAAAATTGGTTAACCCTCGAAGACCATGTCACAAGCTCTCCTTGAAATCATCCTAGGCACCAGTTCAATTCGGCTTATTTTGATGGAAAAAAACACTATATATAGGGAAGTTCGGCCTCTACTTGAGAAAAAAAAATTAGACAAGCAAGAGAAGAAGAGAAATAGAAGTGCGAAGATCTCAAGAAGAATCCCATCACCAAGGAAATTAAGGAGGATCATCACCGAATTATTTTCAGATTTGTATTTTGTTAATTTTTGCAACTAGGGTCAAATTCCACCTTGGACAGCTCAGATCACCAGATGATGATTGCATTAAATTCCTCTTTTCAAGAGGACCAAAATCGACCTAAATATCACCCCATTTGGATAAGCGGAAGTTTATTTTTGAATTATTTTATTCATTCATGTATAATGGAATGGGTCGACCCTAAGCACATGTGAAATTGGTTTGTCGGTCTCAACCCCAAGTGGACCCTCATGAAAGCCTATAAATAGAAGCGACCTCAAGCTCATTTCCACACATTAATCAAGTTATCTTCTACTCTTTTCTTTTGTCTTGGTTTTCATAGGTCTGACAGAAGAATTTCGCGCAAGGGTCCGAAATTATAGGCGTGAAGCTCGCACTAATCTAGGGTTTTTGTTCCTTGAGCGTAGGCACGTAACTAAAAATTTTCATCCCCAGACACACACACAAAGTGGCTAAGGGAGCATCCAAGAATTCTTGGATGCTCGCACAGAGACCTGAAGGGAGCATCTAGGGTTTCAGAGGCAGATCTGATAGTATTAGTCCTTGGATGCTTGCACAGAGTGGTCAAGGGAGCATCTAGGCAATCCCATACATATGCACAGTAACTGGAAGGCAGTTTCTAGTGGTTTCAAGCATATCTGAGTGATTTTGACCCCAAATGCACACATAAAATCTCCCTTATAGAATCCAAGCAAACACAGATGCCCTCACACAGTGGCTAAGGGAGCATCCAAGGAGTTTAAAATGCACGTAGTCAGCCTTGCTAGGAGCATCCTCAATTTTGATCTAGGGTTTGGAAGTTTCTTTCAGTTGGCTTCAGTGATATGGTGGGTCAAGGGTTTCTCTCTGATGTTCTATATTCTGCAATACATTTCTATAAATCTCTACTGCAAATTAATGTATTGGGCTCATTGTACTCATTGCTGAAAAATTTTTATGATGATCTAATAAAGAAGAAGATTTGAAAGGGTTTTCCCTCTTGTGGGGTTTTTCCCTGGTCTTAGACCAATCTGTTGTCTCTTATGGTTGTGTTTTTGTCTTCTTTGTCATTGCATATATTTTTCTATCTTCAGCTACAGTTTATGATTGGTTACATTGCTAATAATTGGATACATTCTTAAATGGGCTAAATTAATTGGTACAACATAGAACAATCTAAAAAATTAACATGGTATCGAATTTGAGGTGAAGGACAAGCCCAAAAGAAGACAAGCATTGAAGCCCCCATTATTAGAAATAAGATTCCCTATTCAAGGTCAATATTTCTTCCTCAACCTTCAAGGAGCATGAAAATTTGGGTGACGCATCAAACTTTGTTGTATGGAAATTCAAGCTAGAGATCATAGCTGACCATAATGATGTGTTGAAATACATTCAAGGAAGGATGTCTGAGCCTCCAGAAAATGCTTCTGCTTCCCTCAAAAATAGGTACAAGAAAGGTGGGTGCAAATCAAAGGAAATTATAGCTAATGGTTTATAAGATCATTTACTTGCATATATTGGGAATTTAAGAAAGTATAAAAACATGTTTGACAAGATAATCGGCATGTACTAAATAAACAGCTTGAATGAGATCATCACCTTGAAAGATCAACTCGTTACTCAAGGAAACCAAGATGAACAAAGGAGAAGTTGTTCAATCCTATATTATGAGGATTTCTCGTCTTAGAGATCAATTGAAGAGAGTTGGAGAAAATGTACCTAACGGGGAACTAGTAGTTATGACTCTTAGAGGTATCCCTCTTATTTGGGAAACCTTCATTACTACAATCAACAATAGAAATGTTCTTCCATCATTTTATGAAATTGTTGGGAATCTTACTCAAGAATAATTAAGGATGATAGCAATAGGAAGGATTCAAAAGCATGAGGAGGGAGAGTCTGTTGCATATATCACTCATGACAAAAAGAAGTAGGGAAAAGGAGGTCCATCAAGGAAGCCTCCTTCTCAAAATGCAAAAGGAAGGAATGAAAGATTGTTATCTTATATTGATTGCTACAAGTGCCACAAGAAAGGTCATTATGCACGAGGTTGGCCCAAGACGAGAAAGAGGCTGCCTTACAACACTAGAAGCAACAACAATAATAATAAAAAATAAAATATAATCAAACGAATAACTGCGATAGAAGATATGAAAGAAGAAGAAGAGATTCCTCAAACGACCATGAAGAAGATCATCCTCCACAAAAGAAGTCAAGGGCTCTTAGGTATGAAAGTAATGTTGTAAATAAAACATTCTTATTTATGCCCTTACTAGTTCTTCTCCACCATATTTGTGGGATAGTTGGTTGGTTGATATTGGGGCCACTCATCATTTCTCTGGATACAAGGAAGTCCTCTCTAATCTAGTAGGGAGGGAGACTAAGTTGAAGATCATTCTTGGAGACAACTCCACTCATCCCATCAAAGGCTTTGGGTTTGTTAAATTCTGGGGAATTATTTCTTCTACATGATGTTATGTATGTTCCGGGATTAATGAATAATTTGGTATCTATATCCACATTGGAAGATAAAGGAATGAGGGTTTCCTTCATCAAAGGAAAAGTTTTGGCTTGGTCTGTTTACTCACATATGAGAGATGCATTCACATTAGGATCGAGATTTGAAGGACTATATAGAGTCACTAGAAGGCCACTTCTAACATTGGTTCATAATACCAATGATCTAAGCGATTTGTGGCACCGTAGACTGGCTCATCATCACTATGATGCTCTTCTGAAATTGAAGAAACTAGTCTCAAGTATTCACGATGTTCAAGCACATCATGATTGAGTTTTTCCAAGTTGTGTAGGTCGAAATGAAACAAGGGTACCATTCCCCTTTAGTGAGAAGAAGATAAATGACATCCTCCATCTCATTCATTCTTATATATGTGGTTTGACGCTAGTGCATTCTATTGGTGGTCATCTCTACTACATCACCTTTATTGACGACTTCTCAAAAAAGACATGGATATACTAATTTAAGCACAAGGATGAAGCCTTTGAAATGTTCGAGGAATTCAAAGCCTTGATCAAAAATCAAACATGAAAGAGAATCAAAGTATTCAGGAATGATAATGGAGGGGAATACATGTCAAACGAATTCATAGTTTTTGCAAGAAAGTAGGGATCAAGAAGGAAACAATTTTTCCATATACTCCTAAACATAATGGTTTAGCTTAAAGGAAGAACAAGTCTATATTAGAAGTTGTCTGTGCCATGCTCCATGATCAAAAGGTGCCAAAGTTCCTTTGGGCTGAAGCCACACATGATGTTTTATATGTTCAAAATGGGGTGCCCCATCAAGCATTAGAAAACAAGACCCGAAAGAAATATTCACAGGTTTCAAGCCTAATATTATCCATTTTCATGTATATGGATGCCCCATATATTTTCATGTGTGAAATGACAAAAGGAACAAATTGGAAGCTACATGAAGAAAATGTACATTTGTGGGTTATTGTGAAAATGATAAAGCATATAGAATATATATTCCTAGTCAAAGAAAGGTCAAAATTTGCAGGGACGTAACATTCGATGAAGAAGCTCTTGGAAAAGCAAGAGATCTTCCTATGCCTCCTCCTTCCAAGGAAGAGAATGATGACTAGGATATTCTAGAGGGTCCTTCCGTGCCCGAGTCCAATATTGTTGATGATCCCATGGAGCTCCTTTAGATACTCCTCCAAGTGATCCTCCTACTTGGAAGAGACTACTTTGGCTTTGTGATACTCTACATAATGCTCAAATAAATGTTCCCATTTGTAGATCATTTAGAGAAAGGAAGCAACCATGCAAGTATCAAGGATATATTATAGCCATAAGCACTATGATTCAAGCGAACCATCCTCATTCAAAGAATCTATAAAAGAAAAAATTTGGAAGGATGCTATAGCTAAGGAATATGAGTCAATTGTGAAAATTTATGTATGGGATGTTGTGCCAAGACAGAATGGGAAGTCTATTGTGACTTCAAAGTGGCTATTCAAGATCAAACATGGAATCGATGGCAGCATTGAGAAATACAAAGAAAGTTTCATAGCTCAAGGATTCTCTCAGAGAGAGGGAGAATATTATGATGACATATTTGCTCTTGTGGCTCAATATACAACCATCTGTTTGATATTTTCCCTTGTTTCTAGTCAAGGATGGACCCTTCATTAGATGGATGTAAATATCACATTCCTTCATCTCATGTTATAGGAAGAAGTATATGTTGAAGAACCATGGGAATTTCAAGTGGAAGATCGAAGGACACATGTTTGCAGGTTGAAGAAGGCATTATACAGTTTGAAACAAGCTCCCCGAGTTTGTTATGCATGCA
Organism: Pinus taeda; assembly: GCA_000404065.3. NCBI lineage: Eukaryota > Viridiplantae > Streptophyta > Pinopsida > Pinales > Pinaceae > Pinus > Pinus taeda. The sequence continues at coordinate 37,502 of APFE030613882.1, forward strand.
TTGACAATTATTTAATGAAGTTTGGATTCAAAAGAAGTAATGTCAATCACAACCTCTACTTCCAGGTAGTCCAAGGTATGCCATTGATTTTGGTTGTATATGTTGACGATATATTCTTGATAGGTAGTGAGCCTCCAATGATCGAGTGTAAGAGGGAGCTAGCCTCTGAATTCTAGATGAAGGGCCTTGGTCTCATGCACTATTTTTTAGATCTTGAGGTGTGGCAAAGACTTGGTGAGATTTTCCTTTCATAGGGAAAATACGTTGTGAAGCTGCTGGAAATATTTGGAATGACTGGATTCAAATCCATGGCTACACTAATGGAAATGAACTTCAAGAAGTTATGTGGAGAAGTTGTAGGACCCGATTTGGCAAATCCATCCAAGTATAGACGACTAATTGGGGCTCTAATGTTCCTAGTGAACACCCATATGGATATATTCAATGTAGTAAACACATTGATTCAATTTCTAACCGAGCCACTCCAAGCAATTGGATTGTTGTCAAATACATATTAAGATAATTGCATGGGATGATCACACTTGGTCTGAGATATACTACCAAATATGTTCAACTCCATGGATGCACTGATTTTGATTAGGAACGAAATGTTATCGACAAAAAGAGTACATTTGGATGTTTCTTTAGCCTTGGATCTACCATGATATCTTGGATGAGAAAGAAACAAAATTTTGTAGCAATGAGCACCACCGAAGCAGAATACATTGCCACCAACATAGCGATTTGTGAAGCATTTTGGTTGAGGAATCTCTTTGGAGAGCTATTTGAGCAGGTCCTAGACACTACAGTGATATATTGTGACAACAAGAGTGGGATCCATTTGGTAGAGGATCCCTTGTTTCATGACAAGTCCAAGCACATTGAGATTGGATATCACTTTATTCGAGACATGGTACAAAGAGTAGTTGTTAGACTACATCACATGTCTACATATGAATAGATTGCAGATATTCTCACCAAGGAATTACCAAAAGTAAAATTCGCAGTCTTCGGAGAGCAACTTGGACTGATGGATGTGACCCCTCTAGATAAGGGGCAACCTTGATCGAGGACACTAATCCAACTCTTCCCACATTGTTTGATCTCCCAGGGTGAGGAACTGAGATAGAGGCATCCTGGGGTTGAGGGATCTCTGGACAATAGGGTACTCCCCTATTTTTTACCCATGGGGTTGGAGATGTTTCTCCCCTATCTTCATAGGGTTAGAGATGCTACTCCCCTATCTGTTCTATGCATAGTATACCCCAGTTGGCATCATGCCCTCAAGAAAGGCTTGTTGGGAATATTGATCCCTGTTTGGCTAGTGGATTGAGAGTGTACTTGGGGTGTACAACCCAAGTTGATTATGATGCAGGTGTTCTACCACATGACTATTGAGGGTCATTGTTGGGAATATTAGTAGGAAATAGGATTGGGTTGAGACTTTATCCCCTTTTGAGATTATGGTTTGAGATTGAGCTCCCCGAAGAGATTCCAGGGTCGAAGATGTGCTCCCGTGTATGATTATTTATCTTATTGATCAATATGGATGGAAGTTATTTCTCCCTGATTCTTCTTATTTTAGATCCGATAAAGTTTCAGCAGATGGATTAGAGTGAGAATATCCAAATCATGATGACAACATGACAAGATGATGTGATGATGAATAGAAAAATATTGGCAGGTGGAATTCTTCCTAGTTGAGAGGGAGTGTTAATTTTTGCAATTAGCGTCAAATTACAGCTTGGACAACTCAAATGACTGAGATGATGATTGCATTAAATTTCTCTTTTCGAGAGGACCAAAATCAACCTAAAGATCACCCCATTTGGACAAGAGGAAGTTGATTTTTGAGTTATTTTATTCATTCATGTATAATGGAATCAGCCCCAAGCACAGGTGAAATTTGTTAGATCGGCCTCAAACCCAACTGGATCCTCATGAAAGCCTATAAATACAAGAGACCTCAAGCTCATTTCCACACATTGATCAAGTTATCTTCTACTCTTCTCTTTTGTCTTGGTTCGCACAGGTATGATGGAAGAAGTTCAAGGGTCTGAAATTACAGGCATGAAGCTTGTACAAATATAGGGTTTCTGTTTCTCGGATGCAGGCACGTAATTGATCTTTTTTGTCCCTATATGCATGCATAAAGTGGCTAAGGGAACGTCAAGGAAGTCTCAGACGCTTGCACAAATGCCTAAAGGGAGTGTCTAAGGTTTCATAGGCAGAGCATAGAGAATTAGTCCTCAGACGCTCGCATAGAGTGGTCAAGGGAGCATCCAAGCAGTCTTAGATGCACACATAGAGTCTTCTTGAGAGTGTCTAGGTAGACACAGATTCCCTCACACAATGTTTGAGGTATCGTCTAGGGAGTTTTAGACCCACACAGTCAATCTCGCTGGGAGCGTCCTTGGTTTTTATCTAGGGTTTGGCAGTTGCTTTCAGTTGGCGTCAGTGATCTGGTGGATCAAAGGTTTCTCTCTTTATTCTGTAGATCTGCAATCTATTTTTGTAAATCTCTACTGCAAATTTATGTATTGGGCTCATTGTACTCTCTACTGAAAACCTTTTATGACGATCTAATAAAGAAGAAGATTTGAAAGGGTTTTCCTCCTTCTGGGGTTTTTCCCTAGCCTTGGAACAATTTGTTGTCTCTTATGGTTGTGTTATTGTCTACTTTGTCATTGCATATATTGTTCTATCTTCAATTACAATTTATGATTTGTTACATTGCTAATAATTGGATGCATTGCTAAATTGGGCTAAAGTAATTGATACAACATAGAACAATATGAAAAATTAACATTTTTTGGGCTAGTCTACTCTTCTTATAGCTTGTGACTTTATCTTGGAGAGGTTATTGTTTCAAGGTTCTTAGTCTTGGTATTCATTAATTGAAGTCTCTATAAGAAGAAGAATTTGTTTGGTTTTTCCTCCCAATTTGGAGAGGTTTTTGCACTGGTTGACCGCTTATATTTTGTGTCTCTTGTCTCTTTATTGTTTATGCTTTGGTATTTGTTTGATGAAGAATAATACTATAATAATCTAAGTAAAGAGAAGATCCTAATCTAAATAAGTAAAAAGAATTCACAAGAAGTTATCATTACAAGAGAAATCACCTAATCATCATGCCCTAGATTTCTCAAAAGGGTATCAGAGCTAAGGTAACAAATCAAGGAAAGGGCACCTCATCAAGGGCCACTCAAGCACTCAAGGATCAAATCACGAAGGACATCAAAGCAAAGTAAATATTTACAAATAAGTGTCAAAACCCTAGATTGAATAAAAAGTATACACCAGAAGAAGTCTTTAGATCCTCAAAAGACCACAAAGACCCTACTCAAGTTGAAGAGACCTACAAATCAAAGTATATTGAAGACTATTCATACAAGAGAATCAAGATCAAGGACTTTTTCATCATATTCAAAAATTTCTAAGTCAATCTCCCTTTCATTGAAGCAAGGTCCTCACCATTGAAGAATATCATCCAAGAAGTATCAAGACATCATCAAGAAGTCATCATTGATCATCAACATCAAGGACATCACCATCAAAGGATCTAAAGTGATCTCCCTCTTTCTAGAGACAAGGATCACGCTTGAAGAGAACTATCTTCATCAAGGAGAAATTCTCTATTATCTATATCATCATCAAATTCAAGGAGGAAACAAGTGAAAGAAGAATCTTCACAACTATACTTATGTCTACATCTAATTCTGTCAAAATGTATTTTTGCAAGGAAAGCAACAAATTGTTTCGGGTTTCAAACTTTCTTGCATGGAAAAAGAGCACATATTTGAATCTCATTTAAAATGAGGTCATGGAATATGTCAAAGGCTCGAGCACCAAACCTCCAAAATAATATGCTCAAGAACTTACAAAGTTTATGAAAGGGGGAGTAAGGGCTCAAAGGATTCTCATAGAAGCCATCAAGGATCCCCTCATCCCATATGTATCTAAACTCAAAACTTCAAAAAAAAAAAAAAAACCAAACTAGTAGAGTTGTTTTCCATAAGCACTACAAGAGAAGTTATCTCATTAAGGTAAGAACTCTACAAGCTAAGGATATCAAAAGAAAAAGGAATAACCTCATACTTTATGAGGATATTTGAAATAAGGGATTAAATTCAAGATCTGGGAGAAATAATGTCTGACAAGGAGATGACCATCATAGTACTATATTCACTACCAGAGGAATGGGGTAACTTTACTTCAAGTATTTATGGGAAGAAAGAAGCTACTCCATTCCAAGATCTTTGGTCACTATGCAAATTGAAGAAACTTGTTTGAAGGCAAAAATTGATGTAGGATAAAATGAGTAAAATAAAGAATATGTTGTTATGACAAAGAGAAAAGGGAAGTTTGGGAAATTTGGTCCTCAAAAAAAAAATAAGAACATAGCTAAGATTCAATGCTATGGATGTCAATAATATGGGCATTACAAGAGATATTGTCCTAGACTCAAGAAGGTCAATAAAAAAAAGAGGAAGAGAAGGAGCCCATATCAAGGAAGAAGTGGAGGAAGCTAAAAAAAGAAGTCCAAAAAAGAGGAAGTAAAATATCTCTACTATGGTTGAGATAGTCTTCCTCACCTAGTTTTTTTCAAGTTTTTTGTTTTTCAAGTTTTCTGTTGTAAGATATGGCCATCAAGAGTCACTAAGGAGCATGATGGGATGCATCATGGCATCATATAAGCATTGAAATCAAGAGCTCATGAAATCATCATAGAGAAGAATAAAAGATAGAAGTTTGTGGCAATCACCTATGGTAGGATATAGCTCTTGATAACCTCATTAGAAGCATAAATGGTACTTATGAGAAAAGGGAAAAGTCATCTAGTAAAAAGCACATCATACATTAATCAAAAGGAAAACATTTTCCGAATGAGGATAATCAATATCCTCTATTGAAATCTTCATTAGAAGGTTCACTGACTAAAAGGAAGCAAGTTTTCATCAATAATCCAACTTGTGGGAATTCATGGGATGGTGGAATGATGTCATAAGAAGTGAAGCAGATAAAGTAATTGAAGGTCTTTCAATCAAGAAAGTTTTGAAGGGAGACTAGATGACCTATAGGAAAATGAGGTATGTATGCATGTATTTGATAAAATAGAGTCATGTCATATGGTTGCAAGTAACATGAATGAATGCTCTACCTCGAGAGCATGATCAAAAGGAAGGATCTCTTCCTTTGAAAGGATGCAGGAAGGCATGGTTCACACATTTACTATATGAAATCAACATAATATTTTCTCATATGAAATATGAGGTGGTTATTGAAAACTAGAGGAACTCTTATTGGAAGTCCCTAGAAAAAAATATGTGAAGAGAGAAAGGAAGAGATCATGAAATATGAAACTATGGAAGAGGCAATCAACATCCAAGGACTAGAATATTTGGCTATGATATCTCCATGAAAGATATGAAGACCTTGATGAAGCCTGAAAAAGAAAGAGACCCTTGACTATATATATATATATATATATATATACCATCACAAAGGTAATTTTGATTTAAAAATCATTTCTTATTTTTGAATAAATATTTTGATGGGCTTATCCAAGGCTGCTAAGATAAGAACTGTGAAAATCTTCTACTACTGATGATCATGTGGAAGGACTTCATGACATCAAAGAAGAAAGGAAAGAAGAAATTCATGACATCAAACAAAAGGAGTTCTACAAGCAACTGGTTGTTCCATGATCTCCACCTGAAGAGTTGTTGAAAGCAAGCCCCTAGTCAAGAGGGAGCTTGGTCAAGTCCCTAATTAAGAGGGAGCTTGGGTACATTCTTTTTTATAGAAATGGGTACATTCCTTCAATGTAATGGGTATTTCCTCCCTAAGTTGAGAGGGATAAATGGACACATCATTCTTGTCTTCCCTTGGGAAGACAGAATGGAGGTGTGGTTAAACATTTGGCATCCAAAACTCTTTGAGGATGAGTTAGGGAATCCAATATAAGAGTATTCGTAGAGGATCGATATTATTTTAGGACAGGGAATCCAAGATAAGAATAGTCATGGTGGAACACACTCTGAGAACCCGGGTAGGGTATGTTCCAAGAGAGACAATAATGAGGGTGTTTATACATCATTGGTCTTGCCAGCATTGTGTTCTAATGATGTGGAGAGATAGAGTCATTAGTCAAGGCCTTGCTACGTGACAATGGTTGATGATATGATGTTGTAGAGATGAATTACCAATTCGACTCTTCTTATGATAATTCTTTTGATTGAGAATATTCAAGTACCTTGTATGGATTATGAAAACCTCGCTAGTTAAGAGCGAGTGTTCAAAAATGTAACTAGGTTCAGTCTTCATGATGACATGTGTAATCATGATTTTATGTAATTAATGTAAAGAACAAAAATAAAATTATTTTTGTAATTATTGAATCGTTATTTTATTTTTAGTTGAAACTCCCATTGTGAGCTATCAGGTTTGTTCATCAAATCATAAATTATAGTAAAGTCAATGTCAAGGATTGAAGACCCATTTGGGCATGTAATTCATTGTAAAATAAAAAAATTTAACCCTCCAAGACCATGTCACAAGCTCTCCTTGAAATCGACCTATGGAGGATTCTAGTAGGACATGCCAGCCTAGGCATCAATTCAAGTCGCCTTATTTTGATTAGAAAAACACTATATAGAGGGAATCTTGGCCTCCATTTGACAACGCAATTCAGACAAGCAAGAGAACAAAAGAAATAGAAGTGCGAAAATCTCAAGAAGAATCCCATCACCAAGCAAAGTAAGGAGGATTATCACTTAATTGTTTTCTTATAGTCTTTTCGGCTAGTACACTCCACACATGCAAGAATCTAGTGTTGTCTACTACAAGAAGAACCGAGATGCCGCAGTGATCAGGTGCTAAGAATTATGCTCAAAAATAAAAGTGTCAGAATCTTGTCAAACTTAGCTTAAGATTGAAAAGCTCATCATTCTGAATCCAATGGTGTGAACGCCACTCAAATTCGAGCTCATATGCAGAAGTTAGAGAAAAGGTCCCAGTGAATGGGGAAGCGCCAAGTGGTAGGTTACCACTGGGTCCCACATATCATATATCAGGGACAAATAGAGGATGCAGGTTAAGAATCGTCCCCCAGCAGGTTGGGGTGTGATTTGTGATAATCGTAATTGCATACTGCACCAAAACCCAACTGTTATTTTTGTTACCACCGATAAAGTTCCAATTGCGATAGACTACCCAGATGTGATACTTTTATATTTTAGATTAATGTCCTGGCGGGTCCATCATATCGTCGATTATGTTCTCGCACCGATTGCCGATTGCTGATTGCAATGAGCAGTAAGACCCCAAACGCGGGATTTATATGTCATAGTTTAAGTTCTCGTCGAGTCTGTCGATATCACATCGTAGTATTCCATTGTGTTAACAAGACCTTCGGCAGCTGAACTTCGCCGATTGCGATGAGTGATGGACCCCAAACATGGAATTTTATATGTTACAGTTAAATATCCCCAGCGCGTCCGCGATATTGCAATCACAATGATTTGTTGCGTTGACAAGGCCATAAGAACTCGCAACACTTGTTGATTGTGATTTGCGATACAGCCGACAGGATATAGCCTGCCGTTCGGAAAATTTCTCACTCCATTAGCATATTTTGGGGTGGAAATGGGGGTTTTCGTCGGTTTTGGAGAAATTTGTGGAACAAATAGTGGAAGAACTCGGAGAAGTCATAACTTCTTTAGTTCTTATCCAAATTGGATGCAAAAAGAGGATGGATAGCCATTTTTGAGTATTCTGAAATCATTGAGACATGTTTCAGATGCATCTGAGCATTGTAAACACACTTTTGTTGTAATTTGGCCATAGTAGAGAGATCCAAGCCATTGGAAGCTAGACCAAGGAGACGTAGCCCAGGAGGGGTGAAATCCTTTATCATGTGCTTATTGTGTGTTGTATTTTGATGTTCTTTGTTGTTATTTTGTTGTTGTTTAGCATATGTTTTATGTTAAATTGTTTCTAACATTTACATAAGAAACTCTCATGGGAATAATTTAATTAAGAAAAAGTATTGAATCCTTAAGAACTTGATAAGAAAATGATAAGCATCTTGGGTTTTAATCTGAATGGGAAATTAGCACAGAATTACTAATTTGCTCATTTCAGATCCACGGTCATATTGAGAGGGCAGACTTTGGGAGATAACAAGGTGATTCTCAAGTCGAGTTGAAGGAGAAAGAATCTCCATCTAGAGCGATGGGAATCAAGGTGTTACTCTCTCTCATATGATACAACTAGTGTTTCTAAAGAAGGGTTGAGAATTACATATCTAAACTAAGGAACCAAAATATGAAGGATAGCCAAAATAGTGGGAACATGAGGAAGTTTGACCATCGTTAACTTAAGGAAGAAAGATTCAATCTTGTGACTTGACCTTGGAGAGGTTGTTGTGTCAAGGGTCTTGGTCTTGGTATTAATCAATTGAAGTCTCTATAAGAAGAATAATTCGTTTGGGTTTTCCTCTCAAGTTGGAGAGGTTTTTTCCCTGGTTGGTTGCTTATATTTTGTGTCTCTTGTCTCTTTATTTTTTATGCTTTGGTAGTTGTTTGATGAAGAATAGCACTATAATAATCTAAGTAAAGAGAATATCTTAATCTAAAGAATTAAAAATCATTCACAAGTAGTTATCATTACAAGAGAAATCACCTAATCTTTATGCCCTAGATTTCTCAACACATACTAACACAAGAACCAGTGAATTGATCCCAAGAAGTAGCGTAAAAGTATGTTTTTACAAACTTACATGATATTTTCTTCACTTATTTTCTTGTGATTCTAGTTGAATGATTGCTAAGACTATAAGAGAACGTTGGAAATTGGTGCACTTTGGTACCCTATAACTAGAATCCAATTTCCAACATTCTATTTTAGCCTTGGAAACCATTTGGATAGAATCACAGGAAACTCAATGAAGAAAATCTCATGTAAGTTTGTAAAAACATACTTTTGTAGCTACTTCTCAGGATCAATTCGTTGGTTCTTGTGTTAGTATGTGTTGAGAAATCTAGGGCATGAATATTAGGTGATTTCTCTTGTAATTATAACTGCTTGTGAATCTTTTTACTTCTTTATATTAGGATCTTCTTAACCATCAGTAACCAATTAAGTTTGGAGTGAGAAGAATCAATGTATCTTGGTGACCCTTATCAGGCCATATTCAATGTCAAACCCACAACCCCACATGTGTCACCAAATCAAGAGGTAAGAACACTTAGTAAGTTATTGTAGTTGAATTAGATTAGTGGGAAGAGTAATGAAGATAGTCAAAAGAGTTGGATTAGTTAGATAGGACCTATTACATTAGTAAATAAACCAAAAGTATCATGGAGCACATCTACAAAGAGAACCATGACGAATGTTGAGCCTTCCATGCGAATGTCAGCCATCCACATTGGGGATCAAAGGATCCTGAAAAACACCTCTTTGTATGTAAAGCATGTTGGAATGTTAAGCATATACAAGATGAATAGACCAAAGTGGCACAATCAGAAACCACCTTTAGGGACTGCACGTTAACATGGTACATGAAATTCAAGAACATTGCACTAGCAAGATAAGACAGAAACTTGGCATAAATTAAACGAGCATTGTTGAAAGAGTTTCAAAAATTGAAGTTGGAGTCCCAGTGCATTACTGGAATGAAGGGAATTAAGCAGCATATTGATGAGATAGTATGGAAATTTGATCAAAGTTTTAGGGTTTAATTAAATCGATTATCATTCTTGATTTTGGATGCACAACATCGAGAGTGGTTTATTGCAGTTTGGTTATCAAATATACATATTCCACTGACTCAACAAAACTTTTGCACACAATATGAAGCATTGGAGACTTCCATGAAGCTAGAAGTATCCCATGTAGGAAGTGAAAATAACATAGTGATGGCGCAAGTCCATTCGCAGTCGGAAGTGCTAACAATACAATTATAGGACTTAGCGAAAGGAGAAGAGAAACACACAAAATTTTGGAGCACCATATGCAAAAAGGAGGGGAATTGTAGAGATAAGTATCCAATTTTCATAGCATACATGGTAACATGAGATGTGAATCCATTGGCGCAAGATAGGAGATTATGGTGTGAGATTTGTAGAGTGTGGGGGCATATACCCACATCTTTCCTAATGATGTAAAAATATCAAAGTTCCGTGAAAAAAATTGTGCTGTGAATTTTGCAAATTAGTTGGGCATGACATACATACTTGTCATGCATTGGACCTAATGAGGGAGTGCACCACTTTCTGGTCAATTTAATTGTGCTTTAAATTTTCTTACATTAAATTGCCAATCTAGGTTTGTAAACTTACAAAGTGCACGACAAAATATATGTAAGGATTTAGTTTCTAATTCTATCAAATGTAAATTGACATGAAAGGAATTTTTACTCTATGGAATCAAGTAAATTGGCATGAAATAAAATTTTAATCTAGGAAAGCAATAGAAATCTAAACTAGGAAAGCGATAGAATTCTTAATAAAGCATTTGAAAATTAATCTAGGAAAGCATTGGAAATTTAATCTAGGAAAACAATGGAGAATTAATCTATGAAAGTAGGTAAATTTTATCTATGAAAGCATGTGAACTTAATATATGAAAGTATGTAAATCTTTAATCTAGAAAAGTGAGTAAATTGATCTATGAAAGCTTGTAAATTTAATCTTAAAAGCATTTGAAATCTATCTCTATGAAAGCATATAAACATAGTCTAGGAAAACATGTAAATCTAATTTATGAAAGCAATTAAAATCTAGTCTATGAAAGCCATTGAAATCGAGTATATGAACGAAGAAAGGAAAGAGTGAACATGCTTAGCAAAAGAGGGCCCTTCAATGCTTCAACAAGCACATAAGAAGTTTAAAATTAGAACATCATCATATATTAAGTGAAATAATCTTAGAGCAAGCTCCAAAAGAATGAAATCTAGCTACAAAGATATCTCTTCAAGTATTCTAATTATAAATTCTAAATTTCTTCTCCCTTCCTCTCCTCTCAAATGGATAAAACACTCCTATTTATACATGAGTTGCTTTGAGAAGAAGGTAACCAACTAATAAATTCAAATCTAGTTTTCTCTCAAGTAAGTACAACCAATTTGCTAAAATTACGAGATTATTATCTCTACAAATCCTCTCACAACTCTCTAATAGCTTTTATAGGACACTTATCAAAACTTTCACAATTTTTCTCCATGAAATTTTTTTGAATAATGATCTCAAATATTCCTCAAATATTCAAGATTTTGAAGAGGAAATTCGAATTTGAGACTTCGGGGCTAGATATGACTTTGCTGGAATCTTTAAATATGCCTACAAACATCATAAAACTCATCCAACTTTTAGATATTAGTGAAAGCATGTTATTTTTCTAATATTTAACCATAAATTCACTCAACATATTAAAATAAATCCTTTGGAAAATAATAAGTATAAACACATATATAATCATGAAAATGGTATTTATGCAAGGTTATGGAGTTATGGAATATGATAAAAATTGAAGGAAAGTGGAACAAAAGAGAGCGCAAAATATGACATTTTAGAGAGCCAACACCATTGATACCTACAACAAGCAAGATACATAGGTTTTTGAAGGTGCTATGCTAATGTACAACACACCCAGAGGATATAATCTAATAAGAGGTAAAGGAATGTAGGGCAGAGGCCAGGGATTTCTCGGTAGAGGAAAACAAGGGTTTGGAAGAGGCTCGGGATCAATATTTTTCTATAATTTTAGTCAACCAGGGCACTTAGTGCGAGACTACTCTAACCCTACACAACGTTCACTTATTGTAAGCAATTAGACCATGCTACTGAGGATTGTCCATAGCTTATCACCAAATGGCAAGACAAAAGGGGACAAAATGTGTAGATGATAGTTGTAAAAGAATGCACAAACTAACCACAAGTGGGAACGATTACGTGTGGAGGAGAAAGGACAAGAGCCAATGCCAGTGGACCAAGGAATCAATAATACCAATGGGTAACGAAGGCAACAAAGCTACCACCCAAGTTTGATCTGACAATGGAAAAAGAAACATACAAGGAGGTGTGAAGGGAGTTGGTTGCAATGGAATGGACTCAGTCATGATCGATTATGCAATAAGAACAACCAGTTAATGACTTGCCACCAATCTATGACAGGTTTGCGCCAAAAGGAGGAGGAGGAGAGATAGGCCCAACAAAATTTTTCTTGGATTGTTGTTTAGACTTAATCAAAGATAGATCAACCTTAGATAATCTACATAGAATGATAGACCAATGTGCACAAGGGTAGGAAGGGCCTATATCACCAAACCCCAAGTGTGTAGTTAAGTAAATCATGTGAAAAAAAGAGGAAAAGTAGGTAATTCAAAATCAATGCACAAATTGGATATGGACCACATTATCCTAGACTTAGGATTAGATATCAAGATCCTTTCGAAGCAGACATGGGAACCAATGGGTAGACCAAAGCTTATTTGGTCACCAATCCAATTAAGAATGGCCAATCAATCAAGAATCTTCCTGATTAATAGGTTGGTAAGAGTATAAGCTAATATTGATGGGGTAATTGAGATTGTTGATGACTCTAATCCTTATCTAGAATTGTTCAAAATTGACTCAACCTTTGATAATCAACCTTAAAAGAAGGCATATGGTCTTAGAGTCAGGTGATCTAAGGGTAACAACACCACTAGACCCAATGAAGGGATAGCGGTACATGGAACTAGTCAGAAAAGGATTAAATGTAGAAGAACTTGATCATCTCTACAACATATCAATACGTAAAGAACATTATGTTAACCCAATTGTTGAAGGAGAATTAAGTTGGCACAGTGCCAGCTCTTGCACATAAGAATCAGATAAATCCTTTGAGACTGGGCAACACAGGTTACATGAAGTATCCACCAAGATATGTGCATGTATTATCTGCGTAATACGATGGATTGGGGCAAAAGTGCGGGATCCCTCGAAGTACGATGGCATGACCAATGTAGAAGCTTTTGTACAATAATTCGAGTCGCAGATATCAAAGAAACTCAGGTTGATGCCATGCACCGCGGGGGGGGTGTGGTGTATACAAGTGTTATTATTGTTCAACAAGTATGAATTTGAAGTCTTGGTCAAGCTAGGAAGACTTGATGTAGGACCAAATTATTTGTCCTGAATTTTGACTGGAAAAGATGTAGTAAACCTGGATGATAATTTTCCAAATGCACATTTTTTATAGTAGAGATGGTGGATGATTACTTCATACAAATTTTTCAGTTCCTGAGTACAGGAGTAGCCCGAAAGGAATATACACTTGAAAAAAAAAAATAGTAGTAAAGGCTTCAAATTACAACCTCATAGTCGAGTACCTATATAAGCTTGGAGAAAATGGAATGCTTTGGAGATGAGTATTGGAACATGAAATTACATTTAAGTTATTGGAAGCACACAAAGGGATCGCAAGAGGCCATTATGCAGGGAATGCTACCACGCAGAAAATTCTATGCGCGGGATTGTGGTGGCCCACTCTCCGCAAAGATGCTAAGTTTTTTTTCCAGAACTATTATATTTGTCAGAGAGGTGGAAATCCCTCTTGAAGGAATGAGATGCCACTATGTCCATAGGTCATATTGTGAGCATTCGAAAAATGGTACATAGACTTCATCAAACCCAACATTTCCCCAACAAAGAGATCGGGAGCAAGGTACATAATTATTATGACAAATTATCTTACTAGGTGGGCAAAAGAAAATTCAGTTTGCAACTGCAATGAAAAGACAACTGCATGACTCATATTCGAGAATGTAGTGACAAGGTTTGGATGTTGCAAGATATTGATGAGTGACAAAGTGACCCATTTTCTGAACTGGACAATTACTACACTTACAAACGAATTTCATATTTATCACCAGAAGAGCACCCCCTGTCATCCGCAAGCAAATGGTACTATGGAATCTTTCAATAAATTTCTTGGAAACACTCTGACAAAACTCACTGATGTAAACTGAGATTATTGGGATTCATAATTTTCAACATTCTTATGCGCATATAGAAGTACGTTTAAGAGGCTAATAGGACAAATTCCCTTTAGGCTAGCAAATGGGCAGGAAGTAGTGATGCATATGGAATTCATAATGCACAATATAAGCATTGTTGCCTTCAAAAATTAACAGAGAAAGGCATAGTAGAACATTTTTTTTCTGGAACTATTGTAGTTAAAAGAAGATCGCACATTAGAGGGGTTTCATCATAATGTCCAAAAGGCACAAGAGAAAGAATGGCATGATAGGTGCATAAAACAATATTAATTTCAACTAGGAGACTTGGTTTTTCTCTATTCTAGTAAATTTCTGAAGCACCAAGGGAAATTTTAGATGCATTAACTAGGCCTTGATATGACCTGGGGTGTGATAGAGTCAGGAGTAGTTCATCCAGAGAAGTTCAATGGGGAACCTATCAAAGGATTCATTAATGGGAGTTGGTTAAAACTCTATAGGAGCACCCAACCCACTATTCAATAAGGAGATTTGTGCAGTGGAAAAAAAGCATACAAAGGTACAAATAATGAGGCCCAGCACAAGCTTGTGATGAACTTATGGAGTATTGTTCAACATGAGTATAACTGTGCAACAAAAAGTGGGTGAAGTATGGGGAAATGACACTTTAAACCATGTTAAAAGGATAGCATGTTTGTGATAGGAATGACAAGTCATTTCATTGATGATCAAAAGAGTGAGCCATGATGGCAAGGATATCTTCAAGGAAGCGGTTATGACATAAGAAATTATGGTTAGGACTTCTTTAGCCCAAGTACATGCAATAAGATCAATCACTCTAGCAAAAATGTCACAACAAATCAAATCAAAATGGATGTGGTTCGAACTATGTGACAACACATCAGACAATCTACATAGAGTAGAGAAGCATTTCAACGATTCCATTTTGTCTATGAGGCATGGTGGAGAAAGAAAGACAGGAGGAATTTAGAGTGGTTAGGATTTGCAAAAGGAGGGACCTTTGAAAGTTTCATGTGGTACTTATGAAAGGAAGATTGGAAAAGAAGCCTAGATTTGAGATGTCAGGAGTGTTAGTGTCAATCTTTCCATCCTTCCTCCAGTGATCAAATATGCTCTTACAAAGTGGTTTCAGTGTGTTAAGGTCAAATTTTGTCATTTCAAAAAGTTTTCAAGAAAAATTTGGTCACTAGGCATTAGGTCTAGGGGTTGATTTAACTCCTTCTAAAGTTGCCCAAATGCCTATATATGTCACTATTCAGTTGATTCTATCATCATTCATAGGGTTTTCATTATCATGTCAGTGTCTAATGAGTCATTTTACATCTTGTTCATGCTTCAGTTGTGCCTTGGCAAGTTCATTTCCCTCTCCTAGGGTTTTGAAGCCAATTTCTCTCGGACGGCCAAATCAATGGAAAAAAGTGTTTCCTGATGTTCATACACCTTCCCCTATCCTTAATGTACCTTATCAAGTACTTCCCAACACTCATATCCCCCAAAATCCTCATTTTTGCACAAACCCTAGTTTCTTGCTACAACCTGGCAATTTTCTAGGTTGGGCCTGTGTTTTGCCCTTTTGGACCCCTTCCCCTCAATCAACCTTTGAGATTCCACTTTCCCCTGCTTCCTAACACCCCTCCCTACTCCCAAAAATTTCCTCAAAAATTTAGAAGCCCCCTATCCCCTTCATTTCGCTCCATTTCGACAAAATTCCTTGTTTCACACATCGGGGAAAGTTTCACTCAAATGATGTTTCAGAGAAGTAAAACATGAATTTTGGAAAAATGAGATAGTTTTTTTTCCAAAACATTCCAAAGAAGAAAAACCTCCTTCACTTTTTACACAAGTGTCATGGTTTGAGAGAAATGTCAAGAATTTTGTTGCCTCAGGAGAATCAAAAACACCTCTGAAGTAACCTTGGGAAAATCAAGTTTTCTCCTAGCTTGGTTGGCCAAATGATTTTCTTGATGGGTACAATGATAACTAGACACAAATATCTTTCCAATGAGCTATCATGAGCTCAATTTGGGGTTGAGGAAGGCATTCAAAAGTTGACTACAACAGCACTCTTCCTTGAGGCAGTCTCATTTGGCACTTTTTGACCAGTCTTGGGAGATTGGATTTTTGACAGGTCAAATCAACTCCAAATTAAAAAAATCAAATTGGGTTAGAAATTATACTCAAAGACCTTTCCAACGAGCCCACTTTTGCTCAATTCTGACACCGGGAAGGCCTTCAAACAGAGCTGCCAATGTGCGAGACCCATTCAAGGTGGTGTGCGACCCGTTGGGCGGTGCGAGACCCGTCCAGCACCCCTCCACAGTTCAGAAATTTAACGGGTGCGACCCATTGGGCAGTGTGCGACCCGTTGAGAGGCCTGCGAAACCCGTTGAGCTGTCTCTTGCAAACTTGTTTTAAATTTGTTCAATCACTCTCCAAGCTATCAAATCTTTTGAGGTAGGTGTTCTAATCATGGAATGGTTGCTGGTTATGATTGGTGGATAGTATAAACATGTTTTAAGGATCAAATGGTGCAAGAGAAACCACTTCATGTGACTGCATTGTTAATGTTTAAGAGTGCTAGGGTTTGTGTTGTTTCAAGGTATTTCCCTTGGTAAATTGTTTCCCTCCCCCCCTTCTTACTCATATTTGTATTCATATCTATCTTCCCATACTATTTCATAAATAAAATACAAACCCTCCCTTCTCCCTAATAACTAAAGGTGCAAACCATACCCCTCTCCCAAAACATCAAAAATCAAACCCTAATCTTGCTGCACCATATGTGTAAACAATTGAA
Organism: Pinus taeda; assembly: GCA_000404065.3. Lineage (NCBI taxonomy): Eukaryota > Viridiplantae > Streptophyta > Pinopsida > Pinales > Pinaceae > Pinus > Pinus taeda. The sequence continues at coordinate 54,322 of APFE030613882.1, forward strand.
GTTGTGGGTTAACATGTAAAGAGTTTTGTACATATGTTTCCTTATCTTCCCCTGTTAATGCATGTGTTCATTTTCTCATATATTCACTTTCCTTACATGTATTCCTATATGCAATAATAGTTTGCAATGTTTTCCTTAAATTCCTTGTTATATTTATATATTCCCAATTCCTTGTACAAAGGTCCCTCCCCTAACAATTCCCTCATGTTCTTGTCCCCTTGAAGCAACATAGAATTCAGTACTTTTTACAGGTAGAAACAGCAGTACATTTTGTCCACTCTGCTCCTCAAACATGTCAGAAACCGAAACATATGAGCAGAGTGATGACCAAGCATCAGTGTCAGAGGTTGAGGTATAGAGGAGGTCACATAGAGGTGAAAAATGTGGTCATCATAAGAGAGAGGAGCTCACCTCTTTGACCGATTTGCAGAGGTGGATTTTACAAGGCAAAAATGAAAATGTTCCAAAGGAGGTGGTCCGAGGCTCTTAGGCGGAAGAAAAGGACCAATCCACTCTGTATCTTGGCGAAGGAATCCCTCAAGGATCATGGCACCCACTAGCCTAACTACAGCACAAATCCCAAAAAAAAATTAGAATTTTGGGTAATTTTGGAACTTTTTGGAAATTTACAGGTTTTGGCTTCTCAACGAGTCTCACCCCCGGCGAGACCCTTTGTCCTGGCAACTCCATTTTACAAAACCTTAGAATTTTTGGATTTGGCATGAAAATTTACACTTGCTCATCCATTAGTAAGAAATTTCATCAAGTTCTCGGCCTCCAAAAGGTCAAAATGCATGCAAAATTTGACTTTCTGCCCCTTTTTTGAGTTGCAAAAACCAGTCTTGGGAGAATTAAGTTTTGATAGGGAAAATGACCTCCAAATTCAAAAATTCCAGTTGGGTTGGAAAGTAGACTCGCAGACCTTTCCAACGAGCTATCCTACACCCAATTCTAATACCTGGAAGGCCTCCAAACAGAGCTACAAAAGTGTGAGACCCGTTGAGAAAAGGTGTGCGACCCGTTGAGGAAATTTTGCCAGATTTGACCAGTTCAGCCCAGAAAACGCAGTTTTGCTCCAGTTTGACTTTTTGAGGTGAAATATGATTATCTTTGATGTAATTATGGAAACTATAAGACACTTTTACTCTTGTTTAACACTTCTAGAAGATTCATTCATGTAAAGGGTAAAAATTGAATGCATGAACTGATTTCCAAGTTTATAGAGGCAAGTTGTTTAACTGCCTATTTTGTAGTGCTTAGTTTAGAAGTGGTTGAAACAGCTCCTAGAAGGATGAGCTCGACCCCTAGAGGCAAGGAAAGGT